>WEDG01001519.1:0-216062 GCA_017591395.1 Schistocephalus solidus
ATAGGCTGATATTAACATAACCGCCAAATACAAGGCAGACTGGAATGGCCATTTCTGGCTTATTAGCCGTCATCAGTCAGCCATGCCCAACCCCAGGCGCTGCGGCGCCCGAGATTTGAACTCGCGACCTTGTTGGACAGAAGTCCAATGCTCTACCATCTGCCCCGCTAGCTCATTCTCTTGCCGGTTTCGATCGGGAATATTAACAATGGTAGTTAGGCGCTCACCGATCGGTTACAGGACTCACTCGTTGCGTTGTGCCTTGGGGCCAACTGTAGAACCCCGCCAGCAGCCGTAAGGCAGTTAAGGATATAAGCTTATAACCTAACCGACAAAGACAAGGCAGACTGTATTGACCATTTCTGGCATATTAGCCGTCATTAGTCAGCCATACCCAACCTCAGGGTCAGACCCGATATTTCAATTTATATTTGTATAAAAGACTATCCGAAACTCTGCAAGAAGCATGTATTGTCATTCTTCATACACCTAGTACTACAATTAGTTCGAATCTTATATGGCAAAATAGTTATACTGTTCTTCCGAAAAAGATACTATCTAAATAACCAGACACAAGTTTGATCGTTGTGTTTTTCTGCTGCGTCAGGGAGCTATGGTGGTTCGGCTGCTCAGTGTGTCCCACCAGCATTCTCTATGCGGTTTCTGGTATATGGATTCTAGAGAATAATCGGTAAATATTGTTTGAAATAATTAAGGACAGGACTTGGATTCAGGTGAATCGGAAGAGACTAATAAGGGTCATACCCGATATTTCAATGTATATTTGTATCAAAGACCATCAAAAACTCTGAAAAAAGCGTGAATTACCCATTCTTCAAACACGTAGTACTAGAATTTTTATGAATATCTTATTGCAAAAATGTTATACTGTACTTTCGACAAAGGTACTAGCTAAATGCACAGACACAAATTAAATCGATGTGTTTTTCTGCTGCGTCAGGGAGCAAGGGTGGTTCGGCTGCTCAGTGTGTCTTCTCAGCGTTTTCTATGCGTTTTCTTGTATATGGACTGCAGAGAATAATCAGTTAAACATTTCTGAAATAATTAAGGGCAGGACTTGGAGTCAGTTTAATCGGAAATGACTATTTAGGGTCAGACCCGATATTTCAATTTATATTTGTATAAAAGACCATCCGAAACTCTGCAAGAAGCATGTATTGCCATTCTTCACACACCTAGTACTACAATTAGTATGAATCTTATATGGCAAAAACGTTATACCGTTCTTCCGACAAAGGTACTATCTAAATAACCAGACACAAGTTAGATCGATGTGTTTTTCTGCTGCTTCAGGGAGCAAGGGTGGTTCGGCTGCTCAGTGTGTCCCACCAGCGTTCTCCATATGGAGTCCAGAGAATAATCGGTTAATAATTTCTGAAATAATTAAGGGCAGGACTTTGATTCAGGTGAATTGGAAGTGACTAATAAGGGTCAGACCCGATATTTCAATGTATATTTGTATCAAAGACCATCAAAAACTCTGCAATAAACGTGTATTACCCATTCTTCAAACACGTAGTACTAGAATTTTTATGAATCTCTTATTGCAAAAATGTTTTACCGTACTTACGACAAAGGTATTAGCTAAATGCCCAGACACAAATTAAATCGATGTGTTTTTCTGCTGCGTCAGGGAGCAAGGGTGGTTCGGCTGCTCAGTGTGTCTTCTCAGCGTTTTCTATGTGTTTTCTTGTATATGGACTGCAGAGAATAATGGGTTAAACATTTATGAAATAATTAACGGCAGGACTTGGAGTCAGTTTAATCGGAAATGACTATTAAGGGTCATACCCGATATTTCAATGTATATTTGTATAAACGACCATCCGAAACTCTGCAAGAAGCATGAATTGCCATTCTTCACACACCTAGTACAGCAATTAGTACGAATCTTATATGGCAAAAAAGTTATACTGTTCTTCCGAAAAAGATACTATCTAAATAACCAGACACAAGTTTGATCGTTGTGTTTTTCTGCCGCGCTCGTAGCCAGGGGTGGTTCGGCAGCTCAGTGTGTCCCACCAGCGTTCTCCATGCGGTTTCTGGTAAATGGAGTCCAGAGAATAATGGGTTAAACATTTCTGAAATAATTAAGGGCAGGACTTTGAGTCAGGTGAATCGGAAATTACTAATAATGGTCAGACCCGATATTTCAATGTTTATTTCTGCCGAGGTTTATCAGAAACACTGCGATAACCATGTAATGCCCATTCTTCAAACGCGTAGAACCCTGCTCAGTAATAGCGAATCTCTTATGCACGTTTTACCGTACTTACGTACAAAGGTGATTAGCTAAATGCCCAGACACAAGCTCTGACCGATGTGTTTTTCTGCCGCATTTAGTGAGCAAGGGTGTTTCGGCTGCTCAGTGTGTGTCTTCTCAGCGTTCTCTATGCGCGGTTTTCTGGTTTGAGAGAATAATCGGTAATCGTTAAATAATTCTTAAATAATTAAGGGCAGGACTTGGAGTCAGTTTAATCGGAAATGACTATTAAGGGTCAGGACTTACGATATTTCAATTTTATATTTTTTTCGAAGATAATCAGAAACCGAAAGATAACCATTTTAATGCCCATTCTTCGAACACGTTGTACTACAAAATTAGTATGAATCTTATTCGGCAAATTTAGTTATCACCGCTCTTTCGGAGAAAGCCCTAGCTAAATGCCCCGACACAAACTAATCGATGTGTTTCTTCTGCTGCGTTAGGACAGCGCGTGCTCGGCTGCTCAGTGTAAACTCCCCCAGTGTTCTCCATGCGGTTTCCTGTATGTGAGTCCAGAGAATAATCGGTAAATAATTTCTAGAATATGGGCAGGACTTGGGAGTCAGGTGGACCGGAAATGACAAATAAGGTCTCAGACCCGATATTTTAATGTATATTTTGTGCGTTAAATGACCATCAGAAAACTCTGCAATAACCATGTAATGCCCATTTTTTTAATCACGTAGTACTACAATTAGTATGAATCTTATATGGCAACCTTTTGCGACCATTTGAGTCGGGCGCCGCAGAGCCTGCAGCTGGGTATGGCTAGCTGATAACGGCTAATAAGCCGCAGAAATGGTCATTCCAGTCTCTTTTTGTCTTTCGGTCATGTTATTCTTGCCTATGCTAAGCCGCTTTACGGCTGCTGGAGGGCTTAGTGAGTTAGCCCCAAGGGCACATCGGGACGAGTGAGTCCTGTAACCGATCTTTGAGTGCCCCACTAGCATTGTTAATAATATTCGCGATCGAAACCGGCAAGACATCGCAGTGCAGGGGGTAGAGCGTTGGACATCTGTTCAAAAAGTGCGCGAGTCGAGGTTCGACGCGCAGCGCTCTGTGGTTGGCTACATTGATGACGACTATCAAGCAAGAAATGGCCATATCAGTCTCTCCCTTGTTTTTGTCGGTCATGTTAGTTCATATATGGTATATATATATGTATATATATATATATATGTATATATATAGACATACCCGTGTGCAAATAGCATCCCAAAGAAATATAATTAGAAGCAAAAGACGTTCTTTTGCAAAACAATAGGCAAAATCCTTACGTAAATTTTCGACGCTCGGCACCCCAGATCGTCGTCGTACGGCAAAGTGCAAAAACCAGTTCAAACGTAACACGCCGGAAAAACGATATCGCTTTGTCATTCCCGCCAATTGTTATTCACCGTAGGGGCAATTACATTTGGATTGGCTGTCAGTTCTTCCCGCTTTTTCAGGTGAGTCGTACATGTGTCCAACTCCGATGCGTCGGTTGATGCGAGTCATCTGATAAGCGCCTCACTTTCTCGGCCTTTCTTAGATGGACAGGAGTACAAACAAATGCGGGTTTTGTCCCAGCAAAATTTGTGTCCTGTTTCTAGCGGTGCATGGCAACTTGAGATAGCGATGTCTGCCTCCTACTGCTCAATTGATGTTCGTAGCATGCGTGAGGCTGATTTTTCCTGTCTCGACTATTGCAGTACACCCGCATTGCAGCTGTTACATGGTGCATCTTGTAAACGACTTCTTTTTATCTAAATAGCCAACCCTATCCTTAGGGTGTGCTGCTCGGTTTCGAAGTGTAGTCGTTGGTTTAGTGCGCCACTTGATTTGATGTTTCCGCAGGTGTCTTTAAACGAGTTCGGACACGTTCTTGATGTACGAAGTGTTCGTCGTTCTTTGATTTGGGCGCTTGACCGGAACAATCTAGTTTCTTGTCTTTTTCCTTTTTCTTTATCTTCTGTCGTCTCATGCATCGACGTATAAATTCTTTCTGGATAACCATTCTGCAAAATAGTTTGAATAAATAACTGAGTTCGCTTGGTAGAGTTCATTATTAGAACAGTGCGTTTTAGCCTCGATTGAGTAGGCTGTTAACAGTGACTCCGCTTGTGAGCAATAGGGTGGTTGCTCTGGTAATGCAGGATAATTTCCGCATAAGCTTCCTTGCGGTAAACCGATGTTTGAAATGTCCCGTCAGTCTTTCGCTGTACTGAGGACGTCAAGAAACGGGAGTTTACTGTCAATTTCTTTTTCGAGCGTGAAGGTGATACCTTGTCTCACGTTGCCATGCACACGCTTTATATATATATATATATATATATATATATATATATATATATATAGCTGTTCTATTGATCTGTTACGGGCCCTACTCCTATCATTCTGCGCTAACTACCGAGCCCCACCAGCTGCGGCAAGGGGCTAGTAGTGAAAGCAGCCGAAAATTGCCGTTAAATACAAGGGAGACTGGAATGGCCATTTCTGGCTTTGTAGCCGTCTTCAGCCAGTCGTACCCAAACCCAGGTGGGGCACCAGCCGAGGATCGAACCCTGGACTCTTTCATCAGAAGTAAAATGCTCTAACCATTGAGCACACTCTTATACGGTAACGTGTATTTGTCTTGGGAATTGCCTATTTTCAGATGACATTTCACGCAGCAACTGCAGCTGTCTTTCATCAGTGATGCATAGGATGCGCTTATTTCATTTACTGTTGTCACATTTATTGATGGATCAAGCTCCCCTTCGTGGAGTGAAGTTGTTCTTGTTAGAAGTGCCGAAGCAGCTTAATTTGCGGCTCGGTGAAAACTCAGATACCCATTGGACATTGCAGGCTTAATCTGGGCTGGGAGCAGTGCCGGAGAAAAACTTGAAGGTCCTGTCGGAAGCCGCACCCACTCACCGAGGTACATGAAAAGCTAAGGAAGGAAGTCATTACAGTTAAAAACCGGTGCTAAAATTCTGAGGCTTCTACAGCCGAAAGCATCCTGTTAGAAATGCACTTCTCTTTGTCAAATAAACGAATTTTAGCCAAACGATGCGTGCGTTGAAAGATAGATTGAAGACCCAAACTTTGGCAGAGAAAATCTAGTCACTTTCTGCTCTCTCGGTAAGAGATTTTGTTCACAAAAGCGCGAAATTCAACCAATTTTTTTTTAATTTAATCTATGGGCTTTACACTAATGGTTGTCCGTATTGTTGGTTGGCCTTAAGGACCATCAGTGATCTGGAAGTTGCACCGAGTAGCATTTTTCCGCTGAGAATAATTACTCCGAATTTGACGCCTGAAATGACAGGCCCAGAGGGGCCATTAAAGTTACCAGCTGTCGGGTAGATAAGCAATCATCTTGAGTGGCTCAATTGATATCATATTAAAAGCTTCGAAGACGATTAAATGAACAGCTACTAAGCAAGCGCAAATATCACCACCACCAACACCACGGTAGCACGTCTTTCAGACACTTAGTTAAAATTACATCAAATACATTTTTCTGCTGAGAGCGAGTTTTAACCCACGCATATAGTTCAAAGGACGCATATGAGAAGCAAACGCCCGAACTAATTTGCACTGTGGAGATACGGTAGTTTTCCGATCTCATGAAATTTCACTTTTAATTCTGAAATGTGATTTCGTTTTGAACAAATTATCTCAGTACGGTTGTTATAATGATTATCCTGCAGATAATCTGACGATTTTTCAGGCAGGCCAGAATGCCAGCCTTTGAACGACTTTATCTCTAGCCGCCTGTAAAAACATACTCTGTTAAAAACAAGCTAATTAAGTAGTATGCGTTTTTCTTATTGATTGTCGATGCCCTTTTAAATTCGAATTTATTTTATTGAATTCGTACACAAAAATATACTTGGTATAAAATTACAACTAACAAAGTTGCATACTTGAAGTGATCATATAAGATAAATCAAGTCAGCAATTTCTTAATATTGTCTATAAAGTCAACAACAGTATCATCGTTAATTGCATAATTTTATGAGAACTTGTTGATCTCTTTCTCATAGCGTAGAGAGATGAAGAATGTACAATATATACCGTATGTGGTTTCTGGACCTTGAATACAAGTTTAACGGCCGGTAGGGTTCACTACAAGTGGGCAATTTAGAAAGATTTAAGAAACCAACATATACCATTTCTTTAAGTACACCATTTGACGAAGGTTTAATTTGATATCAAAGTAGTACAAAAAAGAATATTTTTATGCATGTTTTCTAGAAAATATGTTTGAGCTTATAGAGGGCATCGAAGCTCGATTAAAGTAACACACTAATTAAGTAGTCATTGTTCGGAGTGTAGACAGCCGAAAAGCAGGGATTCAAACGTCACGGAAGTATTTTGACATCTCGAATGTTCTCCTACCGCAAAAACCAACTCCGTAGTTTCTCATTAATGGTTGCGAGCTCCATGGCTGAAGATAGAAATTGTGAGCTCCGCATGAAAAATAATCTTGTGAACTTCCAGTATCAGGTTGAGCTATGAACAGTTGTCATCAAATCAAATCGTTACTTTGTTAATTTGCACGGCATTTAAATCAAATTTTTACACGCAGCTCGAGTTGAAAGTCGAGGCATGTAATGTGGTACCTAGCTTAACGAGCGAAGGAAAGCTCAGTGAGTATTACAGGAGCGCTGGTAATACAATTTTATGGATGGGGCTAAATGAAGAAAAGGAGAGTGCAAACCTAGTTCTAAACCTATAAATTTTTCTATTTAGGGTTAGCATTAGTTATCCGGTTAGTTGGGTTGCGCGATGTCAATCCCAGCTGATTTCACCCTAGATTTTTACGGAGATTGGACGAGGGAAAAAATAAAGTCAGTTCTACGCAATCGTTCAAAGCCATACGATAGTTCGACCGTTGATTTCGACGATGTCCCCCGTATGCTCCACGGAAGGGTGGTGCAGGGACGGTGACTTGCGCGTGAATTAGTTTTAAGTGGTAGTAGCCCTTGCACTGCAGCTACCGCATTCTCTCCTCCTCCCCACCTAAACCCGGTGTCATGACAGAGTCAAGAAGACCGGAGGCGGGAGAGGACGCAGGTGGCTGGCGCGGCCGGGTCCCCTAAGTCCTAGCCGCGCCCAGACGTGCCACCACACAATGCCATACTAATCCTAACAAGCACAATACATAGAGTTATGGATACGCTGACATGCAGTGCGGTCGCGTATTGCACGCTAACCTACCCTTTGTTCCCAGTGTTGAGTTGCATATTTCTTCCATGGGTGTCCAGTATGTCTAAACCTTTTGCAGTATTCGCACTTACGTATCACTTAACCCGCCTCAGTGCGCTTTTGTAATTGAGCCGCCATCTTTTCTGCTCTTTTCTGCCAGCCTATTTAACCCATTTAAAACTGAATTTTAACGTTATTTGTTTATTCAAACAACAAAAATGAGGTCATCAGCGCACGAGGCTGGCAACATTTTGAAGAAAGTCCAAATTGATCGATATTTTGAGAGGCATTTAAAGACAATTCTTCACGTTGAATGGAGGACCTTTTTTGCTGAAGGTTTTTGAAATTTTACTTTCAAAATAAAGCGCAGCTCTCTCTCTTACCCCGCAAAGAACGAAGGTAGCCTAGATAAAAGCCAAACGTCATTTAAAGAAACCAACCCGAAAATAGCGCAAGTAGAATATGGTCTATCCTTTTGTCACACTTTTAGCTCTAACTTTTGTGAAAAATAACACAAGGTCACCTTTACTACGAAGTATCCGTGTTTCAGAGGATTTTTTTGTCAACAGAATATATTTAAATACTTCCTGTGAGGTCTATTTTCTGCTGATATGTCGACCTGAAACGAAGCGGGTACCAGAGCTTCATGAAAAATTAACTATAAAAACGCACATATGGGATTTTCTGATAATTTGGAAATCGGAAGATATTTAAATTTTACTTACCATTGATAAAGTGTTCATTAAAATCACGAGTTTTTTGAGGGGATGCGTGCCCACACCCAAAGACTCCCGTTTAAAATATTTTTCTCAGCTTCGTAAAGAGGAGAGTTCCACGATTAAATTCCAATTAAGTTGAAGTTATCACTGGAACTGGTTGGTATGCTCGCTAAAGTTTTGGAAAGCCCTGTCGGTTCTCCATTATCGAAGCATTTTCTCTTAATATCGATCAGTGTTTTAAATGACAGGCCAAACTTGTCAGCCTTGGACTGATCGATTTTTCTCTCGTGCTACTACGGTAGACTGATTCAATCATGTAGATGCGAAAAGTCCAAAATAATAGACCGTTGTCGAATCAGACTGCACACCAATTTTATATGAAAAGAAGTCTGGTGTAATTACTATACTATAGGCCGCACGGTAAACTGGGGCAAAGATAAAGGAATGACGTTTTTCCTCTAGTACATGCTATCCCGCGAAATGATAAGAAAAGTATAGAATACGTTATCACTAAGAAAAATATACTTGAGTAGATTCGTATTATTTTTTACCATTCAAAAAAATCTTCAGATATTTAAAGCATCTTAGGATGCCATGCATCAAACTAGCTTCTTTTCGCCTGCCAGCAAATACCAATGTCTTTAAAATGTACCAAATATATAATTTATAAACAAAAATAAATATGATCTCATCGATTTTCAAAATCCTTATAAATTAAAGTATATTTTATAGGAATTATGCAGAAAACTACTGCCTCTTGTACAAATTTAGTGGCAACTTTTATATTCGTCTAATTTTACACTTAACGACATGGCACATTTTAGCTTCAGAGTTTCTTTGATTCCCGAACAATTTTCAACCCAAGCTGTTGTCCCATTTAAATTTATGATTTCAAAACTACAAACTGTCAGTTTTTGGGTAAAAATGTATGAGATACATGCATTATTAAGAAGATTTTATAAAAAGCTCAACGAATATTGCAGTGAATGTGGATCACGTAGTATGCTTAACAAATAGCATTAATGAATTGACATATACGACGGTCTTGAACAATCCCATAATTTTAAACGTGATTCAAAACAAAAGGCATCGTTTCTTCATGAAAGTAATTTTAAAAAACATCTTGCTACCAAATGAACGCAATAAAACATCTATAAAGCTTTTCTAATATAAAAGATATGGTGATGTACATCAGTATCGAAGATCAATGAGAAAAAATCATAATGCATTATGTTCGCTTACTTTCTCACCAGAAAGCACCTCTAATCCTTTTTTTATAAAGTATTTCCTGCAAGATAGACCAAGCTGCCTATTACTAGCTTATTGGCGATCATTAGAGAGCCATATTCGACCCCAGGTTGACAACAGTATGCCAACGGCAATCCAAAGATTTCGCATGTTTCGAATCAACCTCCATCACAATGAACTAATGAATCAACGAAAGAGTCAGACATATCGCTCAATGATCAAACTATCTGGGTTCGAATCAAAGGTTATGCAGACTTGACATTGGATATTGTTGTTTGACGACGGATAACAAAACAAAAATGGCCATTCCTATCTGTCTTTCTGTACCCCCCACGTTTTCCTTCCCCTGTCATTGGAAGTCAATTTTTAAGAATTAAAGATTTAACCCCAAGGGGCAAGAGAACGGTGCGAGTATGATTTCACAATCGTATCTCTCGAAGAATTTCTTGGCACACATTTTATTTTTAAAAAACCCATGATTTCTCAATACTGTGCCAACAACATTTATGACCTTCTGCGTTCAAATTTATGGGTCAGCGTTGATGGCCTGAGGTGATGGAATATCCACTTAGAGACGGTGTGGGTAAGTGAATCTTATAACGACACAGAAGTTTCAGTGGGACATGATTTTTGGAACTTTACTAATGCTACAGCCCTCCGAAAAAGATCAACTTTCAATCCTTTAGAGAATACAGAACCCCCTGCTATTGCCAGCTTTCTCGTGGTCAGATTTACGACCTTCAGAAAATACTTCTATTTCGATTAAATTTTTGCATAATGGTCATTAATTTTTTTGTCCATGCTACATTCCCCTTCTTGTCTTTCGAGTTGTCAGACATGGACGATTCTTTCGTTTAGGGATGGTGTTGGCAGGCTGGTCTCTTCTGCCCTTATAAGTACAGATATTCTGGAGTTGTTATCGGGGAACCAGCCAGGAACGCCATCAGAAAAACATGCTATGATAGCCTTGACCCTACTGCAGGTTTGATGGGGCTAGATAGTTCTAAAGTATTATTTTTTTATACTAGAGCCATTAGCTACACACACCTTTCCAGACCCCATTGGGTACTGACAGAATTTTGCACTCAAAGACTGTCTTGCTTTCAAACGTTATGCCAAGGGTTCCCGAGGCAATCCAACCATTTCAAACATATATTGGGTATACGATATTTGAATCCAGAAGCACAGAATAGGTGACATAAATCCTGAACCCTGATGACAGAAGTCTCGATGATCAGTTCAGGGCATCAAAAACAAAACAAATCTTTTGTTCTTGTAGAAAAGATTTATAAGCAAAGCAATCAAGCCGAACAATGTGGCATTTTTGTTTATAAAGCAATTTTACCTCATATTTGGGATATATTATATGCTAGAAAGTTTCGCAGACTACATCTGGTTACCTGCATGCATGCAAATATGTGAGAAGATGCGGCTCAGTATGATATTTTCAGAGGAAAGGAAGTCCATTCTTCCCTAAAAGCTATTGGTTTGCAAATATGTGCAATCTTGCACCCTAAAATACAAAATCAATAGTCGCGGATAAGCTCTCGTTCTAACAGATCGATAACCTCCAAGCATATGCACACAGTTCACAAGTATCGGCAAAGAGGCCCTTAATTTATCGGTCATTTCATCCGCTGATAATATAGTTAAGTTCTTCTTGTGAGGTCTATAGACCATAAAGGAAGCGTGCAAAGTCTTAAAGCACTATTTTCATATTAATGAGAATACTCCTTCGTGCAGTAGTACTCATAAAACAGAGCCTAAAGCAAGTAAATATGACGTAATTACTTCTAGTAAAAAGATAAAAGGTTGCATGTCCATCCACCACAGAGAAATAACCAGCAGGTGGAAAGTCTAAATGCTTGCCGATTTAACTTTATAAATTGCTGAGGAACGAGGGTTTTGTTGGCCAAATTGCCCCGGTTAAGCAGTTTCCAAATTTATATCCCACTATATAAGTGCGGTAAATTTGCAATTTTATTAAATCTTAACCAAAATTCCAATTTTTTCTCTTTTACCAAGGGTTATTTACGTAGTGTTGTTATATTGATTATCGCGTAGGATAATGCCAGGATAGTTCACTCACGTCAGAATTCCGGCTTCCAAAAGACTTTCTTTATAACCACCCATTGAAAAAAGGACTTCTTATGTAGTATGCATTTTTATCATTGCCGTTAAATGCCCTCATAAGTCCATATATGTTTTCTAAAAAACATGCACAAAATACTCTTTCTTGTTCCTTTCGTTAGTCATTTTCGTCGTCTTTAAATTGTATCTTTATATAAAAGGTATGTTTGGATTTTAAAAACATTTTTTTCTAAATTACTGAATAATTACAAACCTCGTCTTCCGTTGCAATCTCCTTCAGAGTTTTCGATCGCCATTTATTTATCTCTTTATTCAACCGAAATTTATTTATCTACGGTATGAGAAAGAGTCACAACGTATTAATGAAAGTTCTTAATAGATGTAGTTCATGTTGCATACTTTATAAATAGTATTAATAAAAGACAGATACGATGATTGTAGCAAATGTTAGTAGTGGAGTGCGCAGATCCGCGAAATATTGTCTTACTCAACCGCCCCGTAAACAACGCAAAACCAGACATTTTACTTCGAATCCTGACGGATTCGTTTGTAAAGGCATGTTCAAACAACAAACAGTTACACGTCTGCCATACGTCTGGCCTCACTATTTATTTAAAACCAAGAAAAGATCTTGCAAATGCTAGCTTGTTTGCGTGGTTATCGTGGCTCAAGAGTTTATGTACTCCGATAAATTCTTTGTACTCAGTTGACACGAGCATACAATAAATCGGTAATTCTGGCTATCTGCTACAATGGGGACGCTGAAAAGTCTCTCGGGAATGACTGATGGCATATTTCCTACATCAGGTTATTGTGAAAAGATTGTGCGGAAGTTATTCTGTATTATGAAAGCTATCACAAACGCAGTGCTCTCAACAGTCTTCTTAATTAATCAAGCGCAAGCTGCCCTAACAAGTAAGACCACCGAATCTTACTGACTTACTTGACCGGATTATAATAGACGTGCTATCGCATGAAATTCAAAATTTCTATTTGATTAATAACGATTGCACAAGTAAAGTTTTGAGACTGGATTTCACACACGAAAACCCCAAGATATTTCCTCATGTGAGGATTATGGCCTTTAGCAAAGCTTATATCCAGTTATATTTGAACACTACACTCTGTAAGAAAATGGCTGGTTATATGTAATATCTTTTTCCCCTTTATTCAGACACGCAAAAGAATAATCTTTTTAAACAGATTGCTAGCACAGTAAAGCTTCTTAAAATTTGTACTTAAAGAAGTCTATTTTTCAGTTTTTGAGAAAAGTTTATTATTGTGATTTTCAATACCATGGAATTACCTTTCATAAAGCATCTTACTAATACCCCATCTTCATGTGTAAAATTTGACCAGACGTTACTTTCTACTGAATGAGTACTATAAGGAAAATTTTGGTCCCGTTTCTGGAAAATACATTTAGGTTAGCAAACGCCTCGAAAAAGATGATAAATACGATTACCCATGACAACGTCTTTTTTTACAGAGTGTTGACTTTCAGGAATTATGTTGCACGAAAGTTAGTAGTGTAAAGCTCCATTTTCTGAGTCTGTACATCTCAGAATTGTAGTATATGTTTCAGGAGATAGCAAATATACTGTCATTTTTCTGAAAAAAGTCGCAACATGCGTGCCAGAACATACAATCGAACGAAGCCTTCCCTCTAGGCGCGTTTAAAGATGCCTGAGAAAACACCCAATACCACGTGACCATAAGCGTTTCTGGGGTCTTCGTTAAAGTTCAATTCAATGCTTGTTGAAACTGGTCAGAACCGCGCATTTAAACTCAATGACCAATCTCAGGAAATAATAACCGAAATTTTGAAATGTTATTATCTGATTATTATTATTATTATGTCACGTTGTAATATTGCTTACGTGCAGCATAATCCCAAGATATGACATAACCGACCAAGACAATGGAGACTGGAATGGTCATTTCTGGGTAATTAGTCATCATCAGCCAGCCATGCCCAACCCCAAGTGATGCGGCACGCAAGGCTCGAACTACCGACCTGTTGGTTAGAAATCCAACGCTTAAACCCACTGCACCACGAGATTGCTGTCTTGCCGGTGTCGATAATGGTTATGATTGTAATTTTGCTTAGGAGCGGCATAATCCCAAAGATATCTCAGTCACGTCACGATGCCACTTTTGAACGCACTGCCTTTTAGCCATCTGCCAATATGAACTCGGTAAAAAAATACAACGAAAGTTGTGTGACTTTTCTAGGGATTTTTGATCTTCTTGTAGCTTAAAATATAATTTATACATAAGCCTACTTAAAATAAACTGTTCTTATACTCATGTTACCCAAGTTTTAAACGTTAAGAATGGATACATTTTAACTTTAAACAACTATTACCTTAGGAAATAGTTTAACACGGTAAACTGCAAATTTAAATAACATCGTATTTTTTATTATTTACAGGTATTTTGAAGGATACAATAGAACCATGATTGATTGTACTATTAATGAGATGTATTTGGTACCTTATTGGGATAGAAAAGTGTCTTATTTTCTTAAACGAAATCAAAAAATAATGAAGACCGTTAGTCCTAAACGCGAACGCAACGGCAAATCTGGCTTAAAATGATTTCGGAATGTAAAATTGCTTTAAAATCTAAAGATATCCCTTCTTCCAGAATAAACAAGACGTGAGTTTGTGCCATATGATAATCGTTATTCCGTATTTTTGTCTATAATATATATTCGAATATGTAAGGAACATCGAAAATCAGTGGACAAATTCATTCTATCTACTTGTTCTTTTTACCTAGTTTCAGATTTGGCAGACGGTTAAAAGAAAGTCCAATGAAGGGTGAGAATTCTCAGGCGGGCGACGTTTACTAAAGCTTTCAAATATGAATGAGCAACCTTAAGCGAATTTAAAACTTGAAGAAAATGTAAAAGGTTACAAGGTCTCCAAAAGTGAAAGATTTCTGATAGTACGACAAATAAATTTCAGGTGATATCGTAAGCATACCATTTTCTGCATATAAAGAGAACTATCATTTCAACAAATTTCTTTGTATGTATTCATGTTATTGGCTTTCAATTAGTATCAGCTTCTCCTTGAACTACCGGTGAATATTTCACGATATTCAATGTTTGCAACCGATTGTCAATAACTTTAGATCTTGTTCTATGTATTTCTCAAAATATGAAAAATATGATAATTTTTAATAGCATTTAAAAAGTGGTGAGCTTTTGGGTATTCTTTCTAATGAAGACGGCCATTTACGTCCTATTTGCAGATTCATTCAAACATGAAAACTTGTTGCACGAAAAATGAACTTTCATACAAGAAGTCAACCAATATGCGTAAGATCAATTAAAAACATTCAAAAGCGCTTGCTTTAGATACCCTGTTGGCGAATGCATGCAGATGAACTTAAAGCTGTTGATAAAGACCTCCAGAAAGCTCCTCCGTTAATGATCAGCAAAAGTTAACAGGCGGTGTTGAAAACCGATCCCTGGAAAAATGTAAAACCCCTCATGAAATGTTTCTGCGATGTGGCGAAAGAAATTGTTACTCTGGACACCGGCTTGAAAGCTGAGCAATCGTATCTGGCGTCCACTGACAGGCAACAATGAGCTTAAAATAGCAACTATATTGATTTCCCCATTTCACCGTCCTATAAACGCGTCATTTTAGTTTGTTTGTTTGCTTGTGATAAACAAAATGGATTCACGTTGTACGAACAAGCGTACCTCGCGCTAACTGCCATCAAACCATCAATTACCAAAAACTTCAAGGGCACCGCTTCAGACATACAATCAGTTGAGACTTGCGTAATCCATTGCGAGGTTCTTGACAAAGCTAAGCATAGTACGACTGAGATTTACTCAAAGATGAAAATACTTCATTATTCCGTCGGGATAATGTCGGATCTCATCGTTTAGGAAGGGTAAAGCAGTTCGCGTTGGGAACGGACATTAAACCCACTCCTTATAATCTCTTGCTAGATCTAAAAGATTACGAAATAATAGAGAAAATGAAACGTAGGTTCGTAGACGCTGCTTCTCGAATGACACATGGTTCTAGAACACGGGAAGGTCAAACAAATAAGGTGTTTGGAAGAGTTCTTCGATGTTAAAACTGAACATTTACATGAACAAAATGGTTTCTAAATATTTTTCCTTTGTTTCCTTCAGAGTTATATTTACTGCTTGACAAAAATAATCCTTAAACCCAAGACCAAAGTAGATTTGCTTTATCATGAAATATTAACCATAAATCTGAGGTGTAATTTTGTTTAAAAAAGATTAATTGAATACCGTTATAATATTAATTCTTGTGCAGCGTAATCTGAAGCTATTACAGCATGTCAAGAGACCGACTTATGAACGAACATCTTTTTGGCCGCATGCAGGCAAGAAACGTTTGCCCACATTTGGTAGCGATATTTATTTTCAGATCTTATATTTGAGCAAGTGGTATTTTGCGGTCTCATAAACTTTTTTATTGACAAAGAATTTTGAAAATAACATGCCGTTACACTTGTATTTAGGGGTAACAATCTATATGCTTTATATATTCCGTCTGAGTGAAACCACACACTTCTCTTCGTTACGCGGAAGAATTCATAAAAGTTTGTGGTATATGTGCATCGTAGATCGCATCTTCAAAGCTTACTTAATGATAGTAATAATGTTATAGTACTCACTCTGTGCTGCATATAAACGTAAAGAAAGGACGCACGTTACATCCCATGGGATGCTTGCAGCGAAAGCATACCGCAGTAAGACTGTGAAAGCTACCATTCACGCACATGCACGAACACTACGCCGGATACTGGCCACAAATTTGTTTCAATCAGGACTCGCAATGCTGATATCTATCCAAAAAAGGCTGCGAATGTTTTTAAATCTGACACTGGGACATGTCCTGCATCAATCGGTATAAAGATTTGGATGCTGCGTAGAAATATTGTGAGATTAAATGACGGGAACGGTAGCCAGTGCAAATAACTTTACCCCAACGTTAAGTAATTATTAATTGGGTAGGCATTTATTGTATGGCTGCCTTAAAAGTACACGAGAAGGGAAACCGCCCCACTCATTTCAGGAAGGGTACATACGCCCATGTTTTAATCCTTGCACAAAATCCAAAATAAAACTAAACTGGCGCCTTCAGCTTAATCCTAACCCTTATCCTGAACCTAGACCCTAGTTAAAAAGATCAAAACCTTGGCACTTAGCGCAATCATTACACTAACCCCAAATCTGCTCGCAACCTAAACCAAATCTAATCCTAAACTGCACCTACGTAATTAAGCTGATTTCCCCAGAAATTGGCGAAAGCTGTTCCAGCTGCGTGGCACATGATTACGCTTCCATCGCTTGCTCACTGTCGAAGTGGACGACAGGTCCCCTATTCCACTTTTTGCCTATAATTAGTCTCCTCATAGCGTCAGCTGCTGCCTCGAAAAGAAATCGGGCAAATCTTACAGTAATGGCCTGCAGCTGGTATGCCGCGTCCACCTGCATGGCAACCAAGACGCGCTAAAATGGGTGGCTTGGGAGACTGCCTGCTGAGGGGATAACACGGTAACTCTTCCGCAAAGTGTCCTTATGTCACCGTAAATTTCTTACGCTGACTGATCCGAACTAGAGCCTGACCGAGATCAAGAACAAGTAACTGGAGAAACAAATGCCTTTTACACAAACGGCTCAAAATTCAAATTAGAAGGGAACTACTCAATACGAGAGCCATAAAAATAAATGTTGCAGTCGAAGGGATATAAGTCTGGCGAGGATGGTGGCTACAAATCCTTGGGCCCGAAATAAGATGTTTGAGCTTCACGTCACTGCTGTGTCTATCGTGACGTATGTGGAGACGCACAGTCTTGGTGGAAGACTGCGTCGTCGTCTGGCGTGTAGTTGGAAACTATCCCAGGTTTGACATGCTTCTAAGGAGCATCCAGGTAAACGTCTGTGTTCACTCTGATCCCGGCCTTGGTGAACACAGCGGGCACGACTTTGCCATCTGAGGTAATCAGGCCAGAGACCATTATAGTCGCATAATGTTTCGTCTTAAACTGGTAGTTTATATTCCCAGGTACCTGGTTGACCTTCAGGGGGTTTATGTTGCGATCTGTTCGATACCCAATTGATCTTTAAGAGTTCTTCCTCGGACTAGAGCACCTTGTGTGGTCCTTTGTTGGGTGAAGATAAGATTATTTTAACGTTTTCGCATCTCTTCTCTTGCATTGCCTCAGTAACCAGATGCATCTTTGTACAAGCCTTTGTCCTTTTTACGACAAAGCCATCTTCCTTATGCTCCGAACTCGATTGCAACCAATACTATGCAGGAAAACACTTCTAAGACGGAGAGTTAAAAACTTATTTGTTTTTTCCTTTACCAGGCTTCCTGTCGATGCGTCCGAACCTCTTATAACGGACGATAATGTTGCAAGCGATTGGCCTGGCCATTTACAACTTGGCAGCCATGTCCGTGATTGAGAGGCCATTGAAACGGAGCTTAATAACTATCTCATCATTTTTTCATGGTGAAATATTTTAAGACTTTCACGGGAGTTTTTATGGTTAGCATGGTATTCTACAGAAAAAGTATATATTTCAATACAGATATTTTCAAAAAGTCGCTGCAAAAAGTATCAGAAAATTTATGGTCGAATACGGTAGGGCATTCGCGCGTGTGAGAAATTCGAACCGCCAAACCTTTGGTAAAATTCCGCTAGGCTATGTGGTGGCCAAATCTTATGCGGTACGCGTAAATGGGCTCCTGAGCCCTGTCAGAACCAGATCCCACCTAGGGTCGTCTTGACCGCGTCTTGGCACCAGGAGTGCGGCGGGTGCTGGGAAAGTCGATTCTCAGAAGAAGCTACTTCACGACCAAGTCATCGTTCTGCGTCCGCCAAGCTGCGCAACATACAGACGCACTAAAAATCGATAATGCAGACCAATGGTGGAGGCAGACTTGCGGATTTAAACACCAGTCTCGGCTGTTCTTTGTGCAAGGAGGGAGCACCAGATACATTGGCCACAGCCGCACCTTGCCCTCTTCTCAGACGTAGTTCCCGAGACCACATATAGTACGGATAGCATAAAGCCGCGACAAATATAAATATTTACACATGTCAAACAAGCGCATGACACTCACTGATGTGGTAAGGATCTCACTCGATCCCATTCTGTCCACTCGCCAGCTAGCTACTGGCGATAAACGAACGTTGTGTCATAGGACACATGCCACATATAATGCACAGGTATTTTGCTAACAGTGCAGCAGGCCAGACTCAGACAGCTGTTTCACGGTTGTTACCGATAATCAGTCCTTCATATGCCTTGTGCAGTAAGGTATATACGCAAGCGAAACAACTGTCTGCGTCTTGCCTGTTGCACCCTAAGTAACATAAATATTTCCGATAGTTTGTTGAGGCCTATCCCCTTATCTTTCCTGGAGCCTTCGTGCCTCAACACTTATAAGTACATGTTGCAAAGGATTGCGTTTGATTCCGATTTGAATACCTTCCTCTACAATAACAACAACCAGTACTAATACTCGACCATTGAAACATCATTTTAGTAATTTGGTTATGCTTCCTTCTGCCTTTTACTGATGTCTAAGAATGTCCTCTGTTGTTTAAAAAGGTAACCACGATAAGATCGGCCTCACACTCCCTTCTCCCGTACAACAGCGAAATGCTCAAGGATTTACGATGCCAGGCACAGTGCCTGGCCTTGGATGGAAATCTTCGTCTATCACGTGCCACACACACACACACACACACACACACACACACACACACACACACACACACGTATGGTTGTAGTTAAGGCGTCGAAGTGACTTAACACAGATTTAAAAACGCTTGTTATGAGTCGATACTGGTCCCTCCCCACCTCGCTTCAACCAGTACCATTCTGGGCACGGCGAGGGGAGGGGACGATGGCTACCAGCTAGCTTAACCGAATCCTGTAATTCAAGCAAAGGATTAGCTATCCAGTGCTATCTGTTTGTCCACTGCGTCAACTACATGCTCCTAAGTTGTCCCGTCGACGTGTGGTCAGAAGGATATAGAAGACAGTTGTGTGCCCTTCGGGCCATTGGAGGGGTTTTCACGCATATGCAGAGAGAGAGAGAGAGGGAGACCAAGTGAACGCAGGCAGAGATGAAGTAACAGCAGTAGCAACAGCGGTGGTAGCGGCAGCAGAAATGGAGGACGGTAAAGGAGCGGAGCGGACAGATTGGAGGGAGAAAGGCCGCAAAAGAAGGAAGCATAGGGGGAGAAGGAGGCAAGGAGGGGAGTTAGTGGGCAACGTGGCAACAGTTTAACAGAAAATAGGTGTCAAAACGTGGTCAGATGTGCAGGCGAGACAGTCCGGGGCGCGGTTCAATTTGAAGAACAAAATCTTTCGCTCCCTCTCTCTTCCACACACACACACACAAACACACACACGCGCGCAGGAGTCCACACAGGCAAGCAAAAACGGTCAGGGATCGTGAGAACAGGGAGAGAGGGAGGTATGGGGGGGGCAGGAAACGCGGCTCCAGGATGAAGGAGAGCGGGCTAGGAGAAGGGCATGCCAGAAGAGAGACTCTCTCGCGAGACGCGTGTTGAGCGTTCAGCTGTGGAGAGCACCTGGTCGTAGGTCGCCTTCAGGGTGCGTTCGGAGTCAATTGTGTGCAAAAGGTCAAGGTAGTAGCGGTTCTTTTCTACACCGAGGAAGAAAGGAAGCAATGTGGGAAGAAGCAACACAACGAAATCACCACTAAAAGCTGCGCACAGACCCCACTATAAACACGTCGCTACTCGATTCCAAATTCACGAGGTATTGTGACCAGGGCGATAGAGGTCTAATTTTCCGCCTTGGGCTCTGACCAATGCATAGTGGGCAACGGAATCAGTGAAAATGGAATCTCTAAATAGGCCTTCAAGTAGGAAACAAGGTAAGGAATTGGAATAAAAATGAAACATAAACATTGTGCAGCTTCTTACACGCCCCTGCCAACCACACATCCTGCCCAAATCGGGCGATAGCAGCCCTTCGAACTCTCGATTGTAATTGAAAACTGCGGCCAGGACACAGTCAGATGAAAATTTCGGAACTGACGAAGAGCAACCACAGCAGGGAAATCGTAAAGGGCGATATTTGGTTCAATCACACATCAAGCACGTGTTTACTCGGGGCAGTTAGCCAACGCACACGAGTTTGGCTACCGGAGGATCTGTAATTTGCAAAGGGCTGGCTGACGAGGTCTGCGTGTCCAATATGAGCAAAAGTGCGAGTCCAGGAAGCAGGTGAGAATGAAACGGGGTCGATGGAGCAAGAGCCTTAGTCATGTAGGTTTCGGGTGCATGCTGCATTCTGCCCAGGCGAAGACTCCGTCTAGTCAGAATAATTAGCCAGGCAGGAAGCGCGGTAGCGAACACTGTTTCTAGCGCCAGTGTCGGTAAACAAAATGGTAAGGCCATTACCACACCAACATCCAAAACAGGTGATTAAATGGCAGCAATTAACGACTCGAATGTCGGCCACCCATCCTCGATGAAGGGGGGATGGGGCAACCATTAATTGTCCCAAGTAGGCAGTAGCATAGCAACTGCATCCTGTAAATACCGCAGCTCCCTGAGTATGAAGTACCAGTATCCGATACTGTCTTTGGTGAGAGCTTCGAGCTTGAATCCGAAACGTCAGGTTAATAAAGTTCATTACCCAGCGATTGGGTCGACTCCTTCTCGTCATAACCGACGGCAACCTCACGTTAAAGTGGCAATTAAGAAGCACAATTACAGTACATCTAGGCCAGTGGTGCAAAAGCCGGGATACAATCGAATTTTCTTCACCATCAACATGTCTTGGTTCATGTAATTGATCGAAAACTGTATAATTATTGAAAGTACGGCGGACAAGGTTCACTAGGGAAAGTGGGTCACACAGAGCCATTTACAGGGACGCTTTGGGGATTTGAAGTTTTTAGGACTAAAGCTAACTTCCAAGTGCCCCCTAAACGGGCCGCGTGGTAGATGCGCTAGACAAACACGGTGGTAAAATCAGGGTAGCGCAGGGGAAGGGGGGGGGGCGTAGGTGCAGACTCAAGCCGCAACACGCCCTCCCACGCCGTGCTTCATTTGCGCCCGACCTCGCCTCCGGTCTTCTTAACTATGTCTTGACACCGGACACATGCGGGCAATGGAAGAGAGAGAGAGAGAGAGTGCGGTGGATGCTGAACAAGTCTACTACCACTTAAAACTAATTTACGCGCAATTCAACATTCCTGCACCATCCTGCTGTGGCGCCAACGGTGGACATAGTCGGATCACGAGGGTCAAAATATCCTAAGTGCCAACAATGCATGCAAGGCAGAATAACATACCGATATCGATGAGGTTGCGGAAGTCAACGATCACCACGGTGGCACAGCGTTTCAACTCCTCCATCTTATCAAGTTCCTGCTTAACCCAGTCTTGTTTAGGGCGCGCCAGGAGAACGGCCTTGAGGGGTCCCACAAGTTGCTCCATTTCTAGAAAAAAAAGAAAAGGGATCATTAGGGGGGTTGGAGGAGGTTGGGGGCCTGCGTCCCGTATTGATCACAGTCCACGAGCCGACCTAACACCATCATGCAGCAGACAGACTTTTACAGTCAGTGACATATCTCATGCCAAGTTAACGAAAAGTAAACATGCGTTTTAAATTAGGAATGATTAAAAAATGAAGTACAATTCAAAGATATTTCAGATACACGAGGACACCGGCTTTCGAGCACACCCTTTTTCAGCTAGTTGCAAAAATCGAAGACGGTAAAAAATGACTAAATATTGTGCATTTTTCCCATTAACTTTAGATTCCCCATCAACTACATTTTATTTTAAAAAATAATCAAAATATTATATTTTACACTCATTTGATAGTAAATGAAGTATTTTTTTAAATTTTACATACAAGGAAAGCGTATGTTTGAGGTTTAAACATTTTTTTACAAATTTCGCACAACTATGAGCCGGTCTGCTGTTAAATTTACGTTTAGAGTCCTCAGTCTACAAACTAGATGCCCTCCGTAGAAGGAAGATCGTACGTTCCTCGGTGTCATCAAGAAAATAACATAGTGTTCAGGCAATTGTAATGGATCTTAGAGGGGACAGCGATGACGACACAGACTACGGCGTGATGCGGGTCTAATGCAGCCAGACAGGCAGCCCCACAGGCACAAGGCAAAGAGTGGCATATAATGAAAGCAGTGAACATGACCCCAATAATAAACCTGGAAATCTAATTTTTACTACTTATGATGTGGGCTATACCGCGTATGCTTTATGAGATATATTAATAAACAGATACGACACGATTTAAATGGACTTTGTAGTCTTCAAGATTTCACGAATATAAGCAGACGTAATTTGCTATCACATGTGTACAAGAATATTTTTGCTTATGGTTTCTAAAAGATATGTCCGAAATTATAAGGGCGTCTAAAAGCGTAGAAAAAATTGCACACAACATAAGTAGTCATTTTTATCCAGTTAGGTTACTTTAGGGAGCCAAAAAACGTTCGCTCAAAAGTAGACGTCTTAATGTGTCTGAAAAATATTGGAATTATGCGCCAAGATAATAAAGATTACAGGTCTATTAAATTTAGGATTCCTAGTAAAAATACATTTTTAATTTTTCGTAACATTACAGAAAATTGGTCACCGAATTTTCTGGCTATGGCTGCATTTTGAGGAGAACTGGATCATCTGAAGGGAGTGGCAAACATATTCTCATTAAAAAATTGCCTTACGAAAGAAAACGGGGTCATCACGGCTGACATTAGAATAGTAAGACTCGAATTCCACAAGTCGCCGATTTTGAGGGCGCTACTTCATCCTCCGCGTAAAGAGGGGCGCGTCATAGCACCTCAAAGTGTGGTGGTAGTGGCGTTTTTAAATGTGCTACTATGATGGCAGGCAATAGCGCCATTTTTAGACGGCAAAGAGGCCGCGCGCAAGGGGTTTGACAGTTACCGCATCTAATTCCAAAGCACCGATTATGTGTAAGGAGTCCGCTGAAGCGCTCCATCGCTGGCATGATCCCGTATCCCTTCCCCTCTCTCCCCCCGTGCCAAAAAATAATGCCAACGATAGGGACTATCTCCGAGGCCAACTACCCCTCATCTAACCCCCGCAACTATAAAATGGCGCCAAGTATCTTTCCCGAGGCAGTCATTTAGGAATAGTTTATTTCGGGAGCGGTGCAATTGCGGTAAAACTCTTCGTCGAGCAACAAGCTTCCTATAGTCTTGCGTGTGTGGAGACGGTTCAGCCACAATCAAAGAGACACGCGAACGAATGCGGTCATGCTAAGAATGCAGGGGGTGGAGTGGAAGGGAAGAGAGCACAAAAAGCATTAACATCGCGATCACTTTCTGTTCTTTAGATAGCAGTATAAAACGGTTACGAAAAAATCTGGCAGACCTCTCAATGCTGGCGAGGCCCGAGAGTGATCCTTGAGGCACAATGGGACAAGTGAGTTCGCTAACCGATCAGCGAGCGCTCACCTATGATTCTTAATATTCCTGATCGAAACCGGGCTGTGGCGCAGTGGGCACAGAGTTGGACTTTAACCTACATGTCGCGAGTTCGAGCCTCGGGTGCCGCAACACCTCGGGTTGGGGATGGCTGGCTTATAACGGTTACTAAGCCGGACATAGCCATTTCAGTCTCCCTTGTTTTTGTCGGTTCTACCTTAAAACATACTCTACACGTCGCTATGCGACCGCCTGTGAGGGCTCTAAAGTGAGCTCCAGGGCACAACGGAACATATATGTTCATTAAGCAGATCGGGTAGCCACGCACTATCATCATATTCCCGATCAAAACCGACAAAACAACGGGCCCGTGGCTCAATGGTAGAGCTTTTGACTCAATTACCAAAGGTGGCGGGTTCGAATCCCATGTGTACCATACTTAAGATTGGGTACGACTGGCTGATGACGGCTAATAAGCCAGAAATGTCCACTCCGGTCTCATGAAATGTCTATATCAGAATTCGAGGTAGTAACAGGACAGGCAGCTTAAGGTGTTAGTTCTGTTTTTTGTGTTAAATTAATGCAAAAAAGCTGTTTAAGAATGAAGAGCTCACTTCAGATCACCTTATTGATGGGAAAACGGGGCTACATGGGGCAAAACCGACGTTTCTTACTATTCAGGAATTTTCATACGCTATTAAAAGTAACGGATTAAAGCATTTTGCTTTTGAGCGCAGTATTATGAATGAACATTATAACAGGCCGGAAAAATTGAATTATATCCCTTCGGAGAACGGAAAATTTTGTTTTGTTTCACGAAAGTCAGGAAAATGCAGGTTTGAGAGATCACGTTGTTTTCGGAAAAGCGAGGGCAGATTAAGCCTAAAATATTTTTAACGTTTTGTGCCAAAAAAACGCTGTAATAAACTTTTGTGAAAGCACGTTGTTTTACCACACTGATAATTAGGAACCTAAACGCGCATATCTACGAGACGCGATGAGACGCCGCCCCTTTTCGCTGTTACGGCGTACGCGAAGGCTGTCAAGATAATTTTTGGTCTGCAGTTGACTATAAATGAATAAGGAAAATTTAAACGGAAGGGGCAGAAAACTGACATTTTTTTCGCAAATCTTAATATATAGTCGGCCACTCACATGTGAGTTGTAAATCTTAGAGAGACTGCGAATTAAGCAAACATATCGAAAAAGGCTCCAACTGAAAGAGGAAAGTAATTTGTTTACTTTTTAGCAGAAATCACATCACTTCTCTTCAGCGAAGTCCAAAAACAGATCAAACGCTCCCAGTTTTACCTCGACTTCAACTTGCAAAAACGTTAGGTACGCTGACATTCGACAGCGAAACATCTAATTACGGTGCTTTTTAAAGAGTTTACTTATTATAGAAAGTTTTTTTTTAAACTATTTATAGGCATATATTTTCCCGGATTATGTTGTGGGATGTTCGTTTTTCTCGGCAGTGAGTTTTGCTGCTTGAGTGAGTCTACAAATATGACCCAGATAACCATCTGCATTTAAAAAGCTGTTGAAAAATTCACTACTTTGGTAAACGCTTTTAAGAAATATCTTATTGTGAAGAATTTACGAAACACATCGAACGGTATCTACATTTATGGAAAGTCAACTGAAAACACTGTTGTAAAGAATTCAACTCATTTTCAAAGACGATCTGAAACTCCTCATAAGAGAAAACCCGAAATACTTATATAGAAATAAAGCAATAGAAAAGTCATCCTTATATACACAAAATGGCACGTTAACGATTTCAAGTGACGATTCTATTTAAATTTATTTGCCAGTGTACATCCCGTGCACATGTGAGCTTAGGAAATATTATACTCCTGTGACGTCCCTTTCGGCGCATTTAAGCGAAAATCTGCTTGCCCTTGTTAAATTCATCTAAGACAATGTACAAACGGAAGAAAAACTGCCAGTTCTCGTGAAACGGTGTTGGAATATACACTCGCATGTTAGGTTTCTTGATGATGGCCACGCTTTACTTTTGGCTAAATCTAGATGAATATGTACAAGCAAAACTCTGAAAAAGACAATATTCAAAAGTAATTATACTTGTTCTGCTTATTCACTCGTTTTATTACATAGACAAGCTTCTTATACATGTGCACGGTATTGCGCTCGTCTTTCTGGGACAGGGCATTAATGTTAATGGAAAGTTTCCAAAAACAAACCTTTATTAGAGCGAAAATTGACATTCCAGGCCATGCAAACATGGTGAATCACTAATGTAAATAGTCGTATTCTTTTTCGTAAAAGCAGATATTTCCTCTCGAAGGATTCCAAATTGTAAATGTGTAAATCCCATGTCCTAAACAGCAACAGTAACGTCCTTAATTTATGGGCCTGCAAAACATGCACCAGTACATGTCCGCGAAAGGCTCTCCATCAGAATGATCATTTACGCATTAAATAGCATGCACTTTCTGTGATTTGTTTCAGTCAACAGGCAGTTTTGAAACAGAAGGCCTGCAAAGTTTACCCCGGGATAAATAATGTACCATTTAGATGGTCACTCGTTTGCGCATGGAACGGAGGCTAGAGTTTAAACTGGATTATGAAACACAGGTATGTTGCTAAAGGGTGCAACAGACAAGACGCAGAATGCTCTTTCACGGCTGGTACCGATCATCAGTAAGCCGTATGCCTTGTGCAGTGAGGTACATAAACAAGTCAAACAAGTGCGTATCACTCACTGATGTGGTTAGGATCTCACTCGATCCCATTTGTCCGCCCGCCCACCAGCTAGCTACTGACGATAAACGAACGTTTTGCACACGACGCATGCCACATGCTACTGCACAAGGCATATCGCTTACTGATGATCGGTAGCAACCGTGAAACAGATATCTGCGTCTTGCCTGTTGCAGCCTTAGCAACATACCTGTGTATTATATGTTACGTGTGTCCTATGACACAACGTTCTTTTATCGCCAGTAGCAAGCGGACAGGCGGACAAATTTGGATCGGGTGACATCACAACCACACCAATGAGGGTCAATCGTTTAATTGACTTTTAGAATTATAAAAGCAGTTGCAGAATAAAAGAGGGGGTGAAGCTTTTCGTCTGCCAGCATGAATAGACAAACTGTTATCAATCCCTCACAGATTTTACCTTTAAAGAGCTTCAGTACGGAGATATTCTTTGCTAATGGTCCAAACAAAACCCATTTTACCAGATAACTTTGTCCGAAGAGTTTTTGACACTATCGTAGGCGTTATTTTTTTCGGCTGTGCGGTCCCCTGTATAAATGGCCCTACAACTGATGCATTTTTCAGGTTTTAATAACTAGGCGTAAGAAAAAGCAGGTCCTGATGTGTGCTTTTAGGCATTCAGCAGATTTCAGCGTGGCAGAAACCCAAAATTAGTTAGGGAAATGATATTACACTGTATATGAAATGATATGCCATCATTGTATATGCCAGCTTCATTCAAAACAGCTAGTCACTGGCCATTCATTTGACGTGCCATCCTACTAAACTTATACTAACTTCGGCATCTATACCAGACAAGTAACTAAACCTTGAAAATTCAACAAACGACATTTCACAATCTGGTGGGCAATTTTTAAACAATCGCCTGACGATGATAGGAAAACGGACCGCAATTTTGTTTCTTTCCCCTTCCATCCCCCCACCCTAACAACATATTGACTTAGTTATACAGTGATATAAATGTAAAGGCCTGATGAAAATATATCGAAAGCTAACGTATGCTTGCCAAATTATCGTTTGAATCCAAAAATAGCAAACAGCCCCCTGTATGTTATACTAATTCCGTAATAACATAAATCTAAGGGCTTTATTTACTCAACTTTTTGCGCATAAACACGTTTTGAACTGCATACAGTTAACTTGGCTCATTTGCTGAGTATAGAATGGCTGTTTTTTAAAGCCGGTTCTAACCAGCATATTTATTCCACAGAGGTTGATTATCTTCGACACAGATAATCATTGAAATTTCGGATCTAACACTGCAACGTCGTGTCCGCATCATCTGACTCCACGTCCTGCTCTTGATAATTTCAGAAAATATTTCCACGATTATTCTCTGGAGTCCATACACCAGAAACCGCATAGAGAACGCTGGGGGACCCACTGAGGAGCCGAACCCCTCGTTGCTGTGTCACACAGCAGCAGAAACATCGGCGAAACACGTGTCTGGGCTTTTAGCTAGTACATATGACGGGAATACGGTATAACATCACGCATTAAACATCTTGAAGTAGATGCAGACGAGGTGATGGTGTCCTTTGACGTGATCTCGTTATTTACCTCTGTCCCACCCGCATTGGCTATCCATACTATCGACGGCTTTCTCCAAAAAAAATATGATGAGACCGAATAAAAACTCAAACAAGCGCATATCATTGAACTCCTAGAACTGTGTCTAAAGACGTTCTTCACATTCAACGGCCAGGTCGACGAGCAAAAGAAGGGGACGCCAATGTACTCGCCTCTGTCTGGACTAATTGCCGAAGCAGTTTGGCAGAGGCTTGAGCAGCTGGTCTTCAGCTTGTATCCCCCGAAGTTCTGGGCCAGATACGTCGACGACACGTTCGTCATAATCAAGAGGAGTCAATTGCAGGTTTTCAAAGCATTGTTGAATTCAATCTTTCCCGACATCCAGTTTACCATGGAAGAAGAAGTCAACAATCAGCTGCCCTTACTTGACGTCCAAGTTTCAAAACTGACAGACGGGAAGATAGGGACAACGGTCTACCGTAAGGCAACCAACACTATGCGCATCCTCCATTTCCTAAGCAAACACCCTGTTGGCCACAAACGCAGTTGCGTCAGAACCCTCTTCCGACGTGTCCAAAAACACTGCAGCGACGACAGTGGGAAAGAAGGAGGAGATGGAGTACTTACATGCCCTTTTTTACAGCCAACGGTTATCCAAAGCCCTTCATCCGAAAATACCTCAGGAAGCCACGGTTTGAGCGGTCGAAGGAAGAAAAGCCAAAGTTTTGGCTCGCAATCCCCTATGTGAGGAACATTTCAGAGGCGACTGCAAGAACCCTAAAATCTTTTGGGATTGGCGGGGCTAACAAACCAGAATGCACTATCAGACAGCAAGTCATGAAGCCCAAAGACCCGCTACCGATAACAAAACAATCAGCAGTGGTCTACAGCATAACATGCCAAGATTTTGATGCAAGGTATGCTGGTGAAACGGGCAAGCGCCTGGGCACAAGGTTGCCTGAATACCAAATTGCAATCAACCGCAAAGACAAGTTGTCTTTGGTTTATGGTCACGCACAACAGCTGAACAACTATTTCGCCTTTGAGAAAACGAGGGTGATTGGCCGAGCCAATGAGAAGATGGCCAGACTGGTACTCGAGAGTTGGTCCTCGACTGGCACACTCAACCGAGCTATAGACTTACATCCCGCCTACGAGGTGCTTCGTACAAAGCTCGGATCAGTTCGGCCAGGGCCAATAAGGCAAACGAGCACACTAAACCACAGGGCCAACGCTCACGGAAAAGCGGGGTGGTGGCCGAAAGTCACATGACCAAAGTTAAACACTGCCTCACCAATGCGCTCGTAAAACGGAGAACAACTCACGACAGCAGCAACGACGGATCAGTTCACTGATTGATGTGGGGGAGGCCAACAGGTAAGCTGCCTTGCCTAAACCTACGATGACTCCAAAGGGGACAGTGGGCACGCGAGCCCGCCGGCGTTCAACCTCGGGGAGGTCTAAGGAAGTCAGCAGTGATCGGGCAGGTCAAAGTTCACGCGTCTACCATGGATATAATACGAGGCACGCGGCAAGACTGACTAAGTCAAGACCATCAGGAGCAGCAAGCACTATACGCTGATGATGGAAGCGAAAAGGCTTTCGAAACGTAAGTACAAATACAATTTGGTCCATGAACTCGCCCCCTCTTCTTCTTCAAGAGATGATGAACGTGAACGTGAACGTTCATAATCTCCTGAAGAAGAAGAGGGGGCGAGTTCATGGACCAAATTGTATACATTCTGTTCCGGGTTTATTCTGCTGTCATTCAGCCAATCATAATCCTGAATAACAGATGGGACTGCGAACACAAGCACGCACCCGAGTACGCCGGAGACTGGGTCTAGCAAATGAGTAATAAGCACTTCGGAATAAGGGAGGTGGGTTTAACAACTTTTGATCAAGCTTAACTAAACTGAAAAACGATCATAGGAGCTAAGTCCAGAGGTTACAAAAGCAAACAACCATCCATCATCGATGGGTAGGGCTAGTACAGCGCCTCATATTAGAGACAGAGATATTACCGTTTCAGGTTTACTACGCCTTCATTCAGCCATGGACAAATATATACCAATGCACATAACCAGTAGGCGATTGAGCTGGTAAAACTGAGGAACGAACTTGACTGGTCAGTCTAGCGTACCTCGGACGTTGTGTATTTCAGTTATTGGCTTAGATCGTTAGATATAAGGCATTTTACAATGCAGCATACATTTGTATGACATTATATGAACGACAGGGATTATAATACTGGACATAAATAAACTCTATATTCAGAAATGACCTAGAGAACATCTGCGCATAGTGCGTTATTAAAAAAATAAAAGATCAGCTTCGTCAACCTAAATTGGTTTCTTAGTCTGCGTAAATCAGGTGGGGCAAGATATGAATAAGCACGTTATTGTCTGGAAAAAATCTAAGCTACTGTTGCACTAAGCATTCGGTTTTGTAAATTTGTGCAATTGTGTGTACCAGTTGGTAACAGTTTCGTGTAACACACCCACAGTTTCCAGCTACACTACCGACCACAAATGAACGCAAAAGCGTTAGAGCATAGAACAGGACGAGACAAACCCAGATCGGGGAACGGTGGGACTTCATTTTTACCCGCATTCTCTGGAGGTCTCATTTTGGCGAGTTAAATACTGGTGAATAGAGGAAGCGCTGAAGGTACCACGGGGATACCTAGACTGTACATTAGTTGATAACACAGGATGGTAAATGATCTGCTCCCCTAGGTTGCAAACCCAGATACAGACCATTCAGGTTGCAATAGAGATCCGGTCTCCAGGCCAGAGAAACGGTCGCATGGCTACGCGCAAGCAGTAATCAAGAGGTTTTATCGAGGAGACTAAAAAAACAGACGCCAACCCTCAAGTCACGATTCATTCGTCGAGACCCAGTTACAGATTCCTGTTGGACGAGGTCGAAATTCTCCTGAGAGGTGAATATTGCGTGAGCACCAGATCCTCGAAACATGGTTCAAGAGCTCCCAGTGCAATGATCTCCCAACCCCATATTCAGTGCTGAGACGTAGTTTGACCAAAGTAGTTATCCCCTGGGGGAGCACGCAGGCGAACACATTTTCCAAAGTCAATGCCGGTGAGCCAACCTCCACCACAGGTAATGAAACTTCAGCGGAAAACGAACAGCACGTCGATTGCACTAGAAGGCAATCATCCTCGATGAAGCGAGCAGCCGTTAAGTGTCCTAGGTATACGGTAGCATAGCGATTGAATCCTCTAAATACTACAGCTCCCTGTGTACGAATTACCCGTAGCTGATACTGTCTCGGATGGTGGCTTCAGGCAAGCATTAGAAAGGTCAGGCGAAAAAAGGTTGTTGACCTCGGTCATGATGAGGTTAATAGCCATCATCACCCATCTCGATTCGTTCAAAAACTCAGAATACTCTCCAAGGGTCCACGTCCAGGGTCCAGCTGCGATTGAGAACATTAAGTTGCTGCATCGACCTTACGTTATTTTAGGTGGGGATAAAAGGCACTCCGTTTTGCTTTGGTGCGAGGGTCTGTAACCATCGTAGTCAATGGCATAACGACGAACAACGAATAATTGGAACCGATAGTTTAGGGTTGAGAAGATGGCCCGTCTTTGTGCCACAGGACCAGGCCATTAAGTAGCCTACCACGGCATATCAATAGGGTCCGAGCGGCAAAAACAATCAGAATAACCTTGATATAGACCGACCCAGGGGCGGTCAGAGAGAGAGCAAAGATCAAACAGTCTCAGCAGCACTTGTAACGTCTTATTACATTCAGGAGACTCCTGAATATAACAGGCAATAAAAAAAGCCTAGGGAAGGATTATGGCAGTGAGTCGATAAAGTATGAATAATAGAGGAGTAATTGAGCAACAAAGCGCCGACTGTTTTTGGCGCTGATCAGAGGCAGGTAAGAAGGTGACCAATACCGCTAAATCCCAACAAATGCAAGGCAAAGGCAAACCAATATAGGCAGAATGCCAGAACCGACAAAGACAAAGAGGACTGGAATGGTCATTGCTGGCTTATTCACCATCATAGGCGAGCCCTACCCAATCGCGATCGGTGAGTGTCCCCTCTAGCAATATTAATATGCCACATCGTAACGGATAGGCCAAAGAGACCGTGACTAAATGGGTAAGGCGTTGGACTACTTGCAAACAGGTCAAGGGTTCGAGCCTCAGGTGTTTCACATCCCGTGGTTCGGTATGACTGGCTGATGACAGTTAATAAGTCAGAAAAGGCCATTCGAGTCTTCCTTATCTTCTTCGGTAATGTACTTCAGCCGCTGAATGGCTGTTGGCAGGGCTCGAGAGTGAGCCTCAAGGCGTGACGGGACGAGTATATCAGTGAGCGCTCTTATATCATCATTAATGTACCCAACAAGAAAAGGAGCGCGTGGTCAGACCGCTTGACTTCTAACCAAAAGGTCACGAGTTAGAGCCCCAGTGGTTGCAAACCCTGGGGCGGATGGTTTAATCAACATCTGACGTTTCACACTCGTACTTGAGCGCATGATCGGAGGACCACAGGGGGATCCGGTAGGAGTCGTTTGCCGGGTCAACTCTCTATACTGTCCAGCCAAGTACTGCAGGAAAAAATGACTAAGATTGCGCATGCATGAGCACACTCTAGTCGTTAAGCGAAAAGATGTACGATCGCATGTCGCCAAGCACAGCCTCGAAACTAATCATTAATTCGGTTTCGACAGTGCACAAGTAGTCGGCCGAACCGAAAGCAAAATGGCGAGAGAGATAATCGGGACCTGGCAATCGGATACCAATTCATTCCACAGCGGGTTCGATCTACCAGTGGCATAAGAGGCCGTCAGACACAACTTAGGCAAGAAGAGAGGACCAATGAGGACCTATTTTAACTATTTTAACTATGTATTTCCCATTCTGGCATATCTCCGAGGATGCGATCAAATACGAGTGTGACACTTCAGATGATGATCAAACCGGCCTCCCCAGAGATCACTTTACCTTCTCATATATCGAGCTCATAATCTCCCAAAGAAGATGATGAAAAAGAGACGAGTTCATGGATCGGAAGGTATTTGGACTGACGTTTCGGAAACACTCTCGTTTCCATCAACAGAGTTCTGTGGTTGATCTTGCTGCTGGTTTTGACTGTTTCGGCCTTGACACCTGCCTGGTGTACGGAATGCGAACTTTTACCTGATAAGGCTTAACCTCTCCACTCGCGTGACATTTGTTCCTTTGGCTGCTGTCATATTGGTTGGCCAGTCAGTATGCGTAGTGGCCTGCCTCTCGTCAGCCAACAGGCTGATCGGTCATTGATGCCCACGTGAATTGACGTGATGGTGAGGTGTTGTTCCATGCTAGGTCAAGTGGCCTGCGGCCGGCTTCTCTCTTCTTTTTATTTGACGGCAGTTGTAAGCCACGCATGATTTTTCTTGACTGTCCCATTTACCCTGTCCGACCTGACTCTAGCTCTGTGCGTATCGCCTGGTAGGCGGGATGCCAGTCTATGGCTCAGTTAAGTGTGCCCGTGGAGGACTTGAGATTTACGATTATGTCTTGTATCGCAATCGTCGAGCGCCGTCCTCGACCACTGCAGGGCAATATCTCTTCCCATTGTGTCATAAACAGAGGTGATTTCGCCGGAGTCTTTTGATATTAACTGGCTGTGGCTGCACTAACAGTGAAGCAGTGCATTGAGAGATCAGCAGACATTAAAGGTTACACGTAATGGTTATGCCGCGAGAGTCTCATCTAGCACCTCACTCGCGGCTCCAGAAGACTGCACACAGAGTAGTGGTCACAGCCCTGTCATCTCAAATTCGGCGCGAAACCAGCTAAGGGCAGTCGGTTGATCTCCAAGGCAGGCTGTGGTAAAACCAGAAGTAGCAAGGTTAGGGCAGAAGAAGACACCTTCAACGGCAGTCTTGACTAGGTCATGCCTTAGAAACACAGGGGTAAAGAGTTAGGGAGATCATTTCACAGACAGTCTCCCCTGCTATAATGCAATGCATTTGCACATCTGGGATGGTAATGAGGGATATTGCTGCGTTCGACGAACAACGATTCCCGACAGGGAGCCCAAAGGCATTCAAAAAACCGACATCTTTTGCGCTAGAAGGGCGCATCGGATCTTGGAGATGAACTAGTCGAAAAAATTGCCTGGTTCAACAACAACGACTAGCCACTGTGCGGCGGTAGTATCCCGGCAGAAAACGATACTACAGCAGCTTGAACACTACCTCAGCCCCAAACCCCACCCCTCGCCTTCGAGAGTCCAGCAATCTCGGTCTCCTCACTCAACGTCTGTTTTGGAGACCCCTTGTGCGCCAAATTATGGAAGAGGCAATTTTGACCGCAGGCTGCTGCAATACTACTGGTATGCCAGTTTTCAAAAAAAGTCCAGCCCAGAAGTAGTCCTATTGCAAAAACGTTTTCCCAAGTCCACCGTAATTCAGTTGAATATGTTTAACTTGTACCGGTTTGCAATTCAGAGTGATAACTGACACGATATAAGAGCGCACTCTGACACAAGCTCCTGGGTCTAAATCGCGCACGCAATACTTCTATAATAAGTAAAATCACTTTTCAAAATTTGAGGCGAATGGTTGGATTCCAGGTGTATGTAGAAGGCTGCGCAGCAAAGTCAACCGGTAAAATCACAGTCAGCATTCGGGTGTATTGTACCCAATTCCATGCCTAGACTGTCCTTGTAACTACACTGGTAAGACTGGGCGCATGCTCGGATCACAAAGGCACTAACATAAATGGGCTGTGCGAGGGAGTGGTTGCCCTCACCTACGAAACGCAGCCACAAAGATAATCATCCAGAACGGAAGCAAGACAAGCCGCAAATTGATTGAAACCTGGGTGTCCGATGTGAACTAATTCGATCGCTTAATCGATCTGGCACCGGCATACAGAGCCTTGCGCAATAACCTCCTGAAGTGCGTTACGGATGTTTGATTGGCCCCTACTGTCTATAACTGTTACTTACTTTGTTACTGACGACAGGGTGTAATATGAGTTCAAAAGCTCGACCGAATAAAGAAATGGTTCCGGCAATCGAAATGCATTCTTCCACACCCTACTTATGTTCACGGCCCATAGGTAACGACGGCAAACGCGTTTCCAATCCTGAGACCCATAGACTTCGAATAGCATTCATGCATTGAAATTCAGTCTGACCAAACACCCATTTGCTGCAAAGAATCCAAGAAGCTGCGACATCAGACTCGGCGCAGTTCAATATGGTCAACCCGCGTCAGAAGCGGTACTGACATGCTTGAAGGGGTGTTGGGAATGCTCATTCCCACGATGAGTCACCTCACAGAAATGCACCTGCGGGCGCGTTTCTCACCACGAACGATGCTCGACAATGCTTCGCAGTGACTGTGGTCACAGAGCTCTCGTCAGATCTGATCGATTCAGGTCCGCGAGTATTTTGCTCATCTCTCATCTATCTTCCTCTTGAAGCTGATTGGACAGAATAAAACTAAGCTGGACGGGAGGCTATAAATGCATGCAGCTTTCATGTCACTTTTGCTTGGAATACACTTTTGCTAGCTGATCGTGTTCTACTGCTCTACCACGTTGGGATTGGGACAATCGTTGATGAAGCATACGCTTCGTGCGTCATTCAAGTACCAGGCCGGGTCATAACAATTTGGCGACGCAGTTTCTCACTTACGATAGCTAACGAGGATGCTGACTTCAAGCAGATGTTGCAGCAGCATTTGAAGCTAGTGGAGGCCCTCACCGTTAAGCTATCCAACTCATCTAGGGGCCAATCGAGCGCCGCTGGTGGTTCACAATCTGTCAATCCCATTGCCGGCAGCATTACTGAATGCCTATATGACCCGCAAGCCAATATCACCTTTGATTCCTGGTACAAACGATACGAGGAATTGTTCTCTGTCGATCTAGCTGCCCAGGACGATGCATGGAAGGGGCACCTACTACTTCGTAAACTGGGCTCTGCCGAGCACGAATGCCATGCTAACTTTATCCTTCCCGAGAACCCTCGAGAATGCCTCTTGTCTTTCGACGTCGTTGCCCTGTTTTCTTCTATACCACACGGCTTGGCAATTGAATGCATAGCTCAACGCCTACATGACAATCCTATTGAAATTCCAATGCAACATGTTATGGAGCTGCTCAAGCTCTGCCTTAGGAACTACTGGCAATTCGACAATAAGTACTACCAACAGGTTAAGGGAACTCCAATGGGCTCGCCAATATCAGGACTACTCGCCGAATTGGTTTCAGCGACTAGAAGAAGAGGTTTTCCAAACTCTCAAGCCCAAAATCTGGCTTCGCTATGTAGATGACACCTTCGTCGTAATAAAGAACTAAGAAGAGGAGTAGCTGCATTAGAGGCTGAATGGTGCTTTCCCAGCCATACAGTTCACTTGGCCAACTTCGACCCGACAATTGGTTGCCTTTTCGTGACCTTTACCACCCATACGGAGCTTGTTTGCTTCGGCAAGCCAACAGATCGGTGTGCGCCTATTCCGCTTTGAATAAATGCCCGATCTGCAGCGACAGAGAATGACAGGTGGCAAGGCCGTGATGAACTGGCCGGCTAATAAGCCAGAAATGGCCATTCCAGTCTCCCTCATCTTTGTCGATAATGTTCTTTTGCCTCTATCCTTATCTGCCTTGCAGCTGCTGGCGGGGCGAGTGAGTCCTATAGCCGATTGTTGAGCGCCTACTTACCATATATATAATGAAGCGAAAATCTGCTTGCCTTGGTTAAATGCATCTAAGACGATGCACAAACGGAAGAAAAACTACAAAATCTTGTGAAACGGTGTTGGAATATACACTTTCATGTTTGGCTGCTTGATGACGCCATACTTTACGTTGCGCTTAAACTAGAGGAATATGTACGTGCAAAACTCTGAAAAAGACTATTTTCAAAAGTAATTTGGCTTTTTCTGCTTTATTCACTCGTTTAACTGCATGGAAAGGCTTCCTATACATTTACAACTTCAGTTTACTCAACTAGGTTAATATTTCACATTTTCGTAATCCGTACCTATTCTAAAAAAATAGCATTTCTAGATAATGTAATGTTAATTTGTAAACCACAAAAAGCCATATATTTCCGATCGATCGGTTCTTTATTGATGTAAAATTTTGGTGTGCAATGATTTCGCGAAACGGGCCGTGACTCATGAAATCTGATGGATTTCAGATCAAGCAGTCGAATAGCTGTAATTTGCATATAACACAGAAAATAATAGTGAAAGGCCTGTTTGCATGGACAAGCTCTGTGCCAACCAAACAAACAAACAACCTTTTATCCGAATATTCACACTTTCAATAATCGCGTATGTCTTAAGAAAACTGTCATAGAACATTACCGACAGAGAGAAGGGACAGTGAAAGATTCACTCCCGAACTGTTAGCTGTCATTAGCTAACCATACCCAATCCCAGGCCCCTTGAACACGACATGAGAATAGGAACGCCCTGCACATAATTTCAGGGGGATAAATATTCCGGTGGCTTCCTCTAACACTCGCCATTAACTTGACCCTAACCCTACCCTAAACCCTAACCTTAACGTTAAACTTTACCCTAAACTTAACGCTCACCCTACTTATAAATCTAACCCTATTTATCCAGGAATTTGGCTCAAAGGCATCCGTATTAGGAGAGGTTCCTGTTCTCAGGTCCTGTTTGAACAGTCATATGTCATTCTCACCCAGTTCTGGGGCTGGGTAGACAGTTTGCACAAAACTACGCACAGATTTTATGAGCAAAAACCAGACACTTACTCTGAGTGACCTCTAGCGGCTGCAGTTGGATAATGCGCTGTAGCATGTGGTAGACGAGCAGTCGGATGTCATTATGGTCCTTCAGGCCATTGATCAGCAAGTCCAGAAAATCGGACATTTGAAGGGAGTCTACGCAGTTGTCCAACAGCGTTGACAGACACTCGTAGGCGGACTAGAGAGAGAGAGAGAAAAGATAGCTCAAGACAGAAGCGTTTAGAACTAATCACACCCTCCTCAGAGTAAGTCACTAAGGCAATATACGAGAAATTGCACGGGTTCAAACAGCGGTCCCTCGAGCGACTGCTTGCTGGGGCCCCTGGCCTAAACAGACCATGACAGCATGGCCAGTGGACAGATCCGACTACCTCCCTCGTGCGGGGGCAGGGCTGGAGACGGAGGAGGGTGAAGGTAAAAAAAAGGGGGGGGGCTCGGTGACATATAATCACATCTAACAAAATTGGCCGAAAGAGAAGAGGCGTCAGGATTGGCTGCAATTGCGCATGCACCAACCACTCACATGATAAGAGCATGGCGACACAAATTACCGCGGAAACCGATGGTCGGCCTATGGATAACGAATAACAGACGGAGCGTTCGCAAAAAGAGCATAGCACACGATACGGGAGGGAGGAGTGGGGGGGGAGTAGAAATAATACGGTAACGACAGCGTCCTAAAAGGGGCTTTCGACTAGGAAAGCGTGCTGGTGCAGGTTAGAGGGGTTGGGTCGTCTCCGGGGCCTGTGTCCCCACGGCACAACACACACACACACACTTTCTGATGAACGTATGAGACCTTCCCGGGTATGAACGAGTCCAACATAGTTCAACACTCCAACAAATACACGGAATAGGCGTCGTCAAGGCAGACCTGGAGGCTTTTGGCATCTCGGCTGTGGGTCCACAGCCGCTGGAAAGGTGGACGACTGAACAGTAGAATGGCAAGTTGCAGATCAGTTAAAACGACTTAGACCACCATAATTAGAAGTCAGAAGACAACACTGGAACGGATGTAATTTTTAGGGTGGGAAGACAGTCGGGTCAACAAGGCCTGAACTTGTGTAGCATGATAAAGCACCCGAAGCCTTTACTTCATAAGGGGAATGGGCAGGGAGAATGATAGTAAACGGTAAATAATACAGTAATTAGGGGATTGGGTGGAGGGGAAGGGTGGGACGAAGCGAAATCGCGGCACAATCATGTAAACTGTCCATCAGAATTTGGTACTCGCACACATACACAAGCCGACGCCAATTATTGAACGACCGACAGTTCAACAATCGTAGTCTGAATATGCCCACCGTATGCTCCGCAGAAGGATGGTGCAGGGACAATGACTTTCGCGTAGATAGTAGACTTGCGCTGCATCCACCGCACTCTCTCCTCCTCACCCACCTGAGCCCAGAGTCAAGACAGAGTTAAGAAGACCGGAGATGGAAGAAGGCACAGGTGGCTGGCGCGGCCGGGGTCCCTAGGCTCTAGCCGCCCCTAGGCGTGTCACTACACCCCTCTCATGTTCGGCATATGTTATGGAAGAGCAACCCGAATAACGTCTGCCGTGCCCTGATGTGGCCTCCATGTTAGTCCAAAGCATCTACCACACACAAGTCAAAGTAGAATCATGCTCACAGTACCTTTCCTGGACGAGTCGAAACACCGGAACCACCAAGATGCGCCAACGCAGTGACGATCAACGGAAGGAAATAGAGGCTGTTTTTCTGCCCATTCCAGGTGGAAATATCAAGTACACAACTGGATTGTTGGCAAGAGTCAGGCTGCACTGGCTAAGGGGTTGACATCCAGGAACGCCAGTCAGTCACAATCCACTGGTTTAGCTTCAAATATGTAACCTGTGTGGTGAGCAGTCTTACTGGTCGGATGCATCGCCAGCTGATGAGGGTAAGAATACGCCCTGAAACAGCTTATGTCTCAGTCACCACTGTGACATTGTGTTCAGTTGGTGGCCTTGTGATTTGTAGGACAGTCTTTTGCTCGCACAACCATGTAGCGCAGGGTATTGAGCGAAATTAGAGTCAGTAAAGAATCATCAGATGGGCCTCTGCACTCCATAATTATATCAACACACAACAGGGGATGGGTCAATGGGATAAAGAGGGCAGTTGTGTTACATTGAGCTGGAAAGGAGATATCCTGGCAGTTCCGCAAACAATGATCACTTGCAAAGGAGTACAAGGCCGGTGTTCCAAAGACGAAGATCGTAACATCCTACACCCTGACAAACTATGGTATCTTGGCTGATGGTAGGTGTTGTGCACTCATCAACACCAGAACGGGCATTAAATGAGGAACCCTAATGTGTACAGAATCCTGACACGCTGTCTGAAGCGGCAGAGGTCACTGGTGAGGTCAGGGCGTGAGATAACGGCGCCAATTCTCGCCCGAGAGGGGAGAGGGAAGGAGAGGAGGGAGAAAGAGAAACGGTGGTGTCAGCTGCTTCTATAGGTCCGTGGGATGAACTTCAAGTTCATCTGTGTCCAAGTTAGGGAAAACATGAACAGATAAAATTATGGCTGACCGTTTTAGGAAACAGTGAGGGGCAATTACAAAATACACTCTTAACGTATTGCTGGGAAGTTCATCCGAAAGACCACAGGAGTTTGCTTGAGTTACCTTGTGATTATAGTTGAGGCTTAGAGCATACCTCCTACCTCCCTCCCCCACCGGTTGACACCGAAAAGTGCAACAACTGATTTTGGACACCTACCAATGAGGAAAGATTTCGTCGTGGTTCCAGGAGTTGGCCGGTAGAGGCCTTTTTCGCAGTTACTCCCCGCCCCACTTACCGGCGACTCGCTGTCATACATTGTGGCAGATCGCGAAAACAAGGTTTACCATTACAAGAAATGATACCAACGGTTTCCAAAGTCATGATAATGTGGCACTCACCCATCTGATTACGAAACATGCTCATGCATTTGTGCCCTAGAGCTCAATCTAGAGCCCTCACAAGCAGATAAGGTGGTTTCGAAAAAGAAAATGGATACCGGAATGGTCATTTCTGACGTATTAGCCGCTATCAGCCAGTCATACCCAATTCCAGGTTTGGATCAACTGAGATTCGATCCCAGGCCATTAGGTAATCGAGCATAACACTCTATCATTAAGCAAAAAGCCCGATTTCCCGTCCGTTGTGATCGGAAATATGACTTATGACAGGGTGGCGTTCACCGATCTGGTTACGGAGCATGCTAGTCCCAAAGTGGCTACCACCTGTGACAGAAAGCGTAACCGGGCGCGCGTGGTGTGACATGGTGGTCAAGTTCCCACGTGCAGTCTGATGTCTGTCCACGCTCGTCTCGTGTGGGGGCAGCCGTATTGAATTTGACTGTGAGGGGACGAAGACCTTCATCACATCTACTACGCTTTCTCCACCTACACACTCCCATCACGCCTCAATGGCTTAAGATGGTTCAGGGGGGCGCTTTAATCGACCTTGAAATAAAACTCGCCTCTACGCATGCCACATCTGTGCTGGCAACTGTCATTACCCAAACAAGAACTCGATAAGTCGAAGGTTTTACAAAGGAGACTTTCAATAAAGACAGCGTAAGACGGTGCTAAGGAGAGTCAGGTTAGCACACAATTTGGAAAATTTTAAAAACACGAACTTCACCTCTTTGTGATAATTTGAAGGCGCATTTGCACGGTTATGGTGGGGAAAAGCCAGCACAAGACAGAGATCAATATTCTATTTCTATCGCACCGTGTACCGGCAGAAAGTCCGAGATGAGACGTTCAGACCGAGGTGGCATAAAGCCTTCATCCAACGCGTGGCATACCTGATTTGGCTGCTAATTAGGTCAGACGCAATGGAACATCCGGGATTAATGGATCTTCCTACCACCTAGAACATCGCATAAGCGAGTAAGTGTGCAGTCGATACTAGATGTTAGATACGACCATATTTAGATCGGTAAATTAGAATGCAAACAGCAGGGCTCATCTCTGGCTTGCAGGTGTTGTCAGCGCACATCGCCTGGTTTTACAAGTAACTGTGGACGGTGTGAGCAAACTCCCATCGGCAATTATTAACTGCAGTCACGAAGCGCAGATAAATTTCAGTCATAAATCACCTGTGAACCATTTGTGCATTTTTTGTTATTTCCGATGGTAGGTGCTGCTTGGCGAAATGGCTGGCTTTGTCTTTGTCGGTCCAAAAAATGAGGGCTTGTGATAGGGAGCAACGACCGAATGAATGAGAGAATGCACGCATATTTGTCGAAAAAGTGTCCAACTGCGAAAAATTAATTTTTTTTTCGAAGGCAAATCGCCTCATTCGCTTAATTTGTTAGTATCACATCTCAACGACCGGCGAAAAACGACGCAGCGGATGGAAGAGTTGACAATTATTTCCAGGGATGTTGACTTACAGAAACGCAAACCAAGCAAGTTGCGACGTTTCTGCAACAGGCTGAGGGTGGTTAAAAAGGCGGGATATTGTCGACGGAGAGGTCACGGGACATAGTGTAGGAAGCAACAGGAGCTCAAGATAAGAATTTATCAATGTAAAAACCAGACATTAGGAAACTTTCCCAAGTAGGGATGACTTATGTGGCACCCTAAAGAGGCTGCAATATAGGTATCGTTGGGTCCAATTCCAGAGAAATGAGGGTCAAATTTACGGTTAGGTTTATGATTACCGTTTAGGTAATTTAGGGTCGAGGTAAGGGTAAGTAGGGGTTAGGTCTAAGAAAAGGGTTAAGGTTTATGTTAGGTTTAGTGTTTAGGTTAAGACACGGGAATACATACCCGGCCCTTGAATTGCCTTCCATTAATTAACAGCAGACATAAAGGCATTGGTTGGTTTTTTTCAGAAAACTCAGCACCCATTATAGCCGTTAGGGGCTGAGAGTTGAACATGCTTTAAATGTGGCAATCAGAATGCTGTTAAAGTAGTGACTTGTGCGAGTGACCACCATCTTGCTCCAAATAGCCAAATAGGTCCCACCAAAGAGGCGTTTTTTAAGCGTATACGCAGGTCAGAAGCACCACCTAGAACAGATGCCGCCATATATATATGGGAAATGCAATCCGGCAGGCTGCAGAATCAGGCGAAGGGGGAGAGGAGGGGGAGTTGTGTGCCATCACGTAGGGGGGTTAGGAGGAAACAGTGAGTGGCGGGCGTAGTACTGAATTATGAGGCGGTCGTGTACGACAGAAATTCGCTAGTAGGCAGATATACGTGGGACCGGATGACAGAACATACAGCGGGACGGTGAGACCGGAGTGGGAGTGGAGGCAGGTGAGCTCGCAAATCAAACGGAAAGACGGAAGCTCAGTTTTTGTTAACCTCTCCCCCCCCCTCGAAATATGCACACAAATCGAGCGCTCATCCGGACAATAGCGGCGGAAGGTCTGGAAGACGCCGCACACGCACATACACCAGCATCTAGATCAAAAACCATGATCGCAGCATACCACCACCACCACCACCATCACACTCACTCATCGCCATCCCAGGAGCGTTGATATCCCCCAGCCATGGCGGCCGGGGCTTCTGAAGTTTCCGCCCTTGGTGTAAGGTCATCCTTAGTCTTGCGTCCGTCATTTGTTCCAAACTACCCAGAACCATGAGACGGTGATCACAGCTCTCTCGCTTTCGCACTCGCTCTCTCTCTCTCTGAACGTCAGACCCAGATTTTCTCGCAGTTCTTGCGAACAGGATGTTGAGTCGGAAAAGCTAGCCCCGAGGAAGCAACAGCACACAGGGATAGTGCTGCCAGCTGAAGGTACGGTGACGAGGAATGATCGTTGTTGCTTGCTTTGGGTTGGCGCAGAAAAGCAATGCACCATCTGTCCCCATCCCCTATTTTTAGCTAGAAGGTCCACTCGTAGTCGGCAGGGTTCTGTGGAGGTAGCACAAAAGTTGATTGATGAAGAGACGACCCTCGCTTGCGTCCACCTCCCACCTCGTCGCTTCCAATCATTTTGTCATGAGAACACGTAAACAGGGCACAACACCCCTTATTTTTTCTACCGCAGAATACGGTGCTGAGCATATGCCGCACCATCGGCACCGTCAAAGCCATTACCCCTTTGCTCTACCTGAGACTTCCAGCAACAGCAGCAACAACAGTCGGCTGCCAAACTGCGCCAAAATGCCCGTCCGACTATTCCTTCACAAACGGCTTTTGGGGGGACGCAGCGGCTTTGTTTAGTTCCCCAAAGGGCGTGCGTCGGCATGCTAACACAGATGCCGGCAGCAGAGATTCCTCCCTTCCCCCCCCCCGCCCCTCCTCTCCTACCGCCTCCACCGCCTTTAGTCGGCCAGACTTGCGTGAAACCAGATCTATCGAGGTGAGTGCTGACAGCCGGCGTAGAGGGGGCGGGAGGGCAGAGTAGGGACGGGAGTTGAACAGACACGATGTGCGACTAACAGTGAGGGGCGCCAAAGTGAGGTAAAAGAGGACGGGGCGAGCAGAGCTCCCGATAGCCCAAAAAAGCGGGTAATAAAGAGGGGTAGGGAGGGCCGTTAAAGCAAACTCGGAGTACACAGGGATGAATTAGTCCAAGTAGCCATGACAGTCCCGGAAACAAAAAAATATGCTTCAAGAGCGGACTCGAGGCTTGGGGCACGAATTGCCAAGGTGAAGACAAAATCGTCAACTTCTTTCCGCCTGATGCGCAAAATCTGTGAGGTAAAGTTTCCTTGGACCCTTGTAAAACACATTTTCGTGCTGTTAACTGCTTTGCATTACATTGTGCAATATTTATTTTTGACTTGAAGGCGTTTCAAGTAAGAGCTGCAACGGTTTGTGTGGCTAAAGTGCATTTTAAAATATGAAAAATATGCGACACGGCTAATTTATTTGGTTCTATTCGGAAGCCGTTAGACAGTTGCAGGACACTTGATCTAGCACTTTTGTTAAAGATCTCGCATAGGTTACTGTCACGAGAATAGAGAGGAGCTCACAGCATGTGTCACACTCATTTGCCACACCCACAGTTGTCTCCAGTGGCTATGGGAGTAAGTGTTGTTGCTTACGGAGTTCGCTTCGCGTTAACGCGTGCCACCCACGTGCTGGCAATTTAAAATTAACCGAAAAAAGACTTTTTAAAAGAGACTGCAGCATTTCTAAAAACAGCTGTCATAACGGCCGAATTCGGGAACTATTGAGGTCTGAATCCCAGACAAGGGGGGAATGAGTTTTCCTGTCTGTCATGAGGTTTAAAAGTTCGCCCTGGATACAGAGGTTAATCAAGCGTAAAGTCACCGTCCACGCGTGTCATGCACATCACTAAGATCGGAGGATTCCTATTCCCATAGGGAGGCGCTCACGGTGACCGCCGTGTAGTAACTGGAGAGCTAAGTCAGGCGGCAGTTTTAACTTCATAAAGTGACCCTAGAAAATTAAGTTTGAGAACCGATCGTGTGTGACAGGGGAAGACGGCATGTTTGGCGTTGTCAGTCGCTGCGCCAGCGCCTACCTCCAATCGTTTTATCTGTATCTGGCCATTGAAGCAAGGTGATTGAAGAACGAGACAGTGGAGGAGACGCTGCGCATGTCCGATTTACTGACAAATAATTTCCTCCGCAAGTCGCCGGCGCTGCGCCCAGACCGTGGGTCACACAGGGTATGTCTTCGCTTGCAGCGGTCAAGCGGTCATGAATTTAGGAACTCCGTAGCAACCGCAAAGCATAGCCAGGTTCTCAGAAAATAGAATTAGCGACAAGACCGTCTTTAATTCAAATTCTAGATGCAACTTGTAATATATTATAGATCTGCACAAAATTATTCTTTATTAGAATTGGCTCGTAGCAAATTACGCCCCAATGAAATTTTAGGCTTGAACAACTGGTATCTTGCGGTTTTAAAAAGACTTAGAATTCCAGAACAATGTTGAACCCATCCTGCCATCATATTTGCATTGAGAGTTACCAAAACCCAAGCTCTATACATTCCGTTAAAGGAATATCACACATTTCTATATGATATTAGGAAGATGTCATATAATGCCCATAAAATTTGGCAATGGATACGGACCATGTTGTGTGCCTTCTAACCAACATTAACAACTACGGAGATGCGACGGTTTATGAATGGACGTTTTATGATCTTAAAAAATCTCATAATTAAACAATTTTTAAAAAAAAAACATTAAGACGATCCTAGTGTGAAAAAGATCTAAATTGGCGTCCCCTGGGTATAAAAAACATTTTTGTAAGTCTTCTATAATATATATTTTTCAAGTTAAAAAGGCATCAAAAATCTGTTGAAATAATCCATGCTACTTAAGTAGTTCTTTGTTGCGGAGTGAAATTTTTGCAGGCGGCCGGAAAAATCTCATACCATAGGGGTAACTGAAATATCTTGAAATTATGCTGCACGACCCTATTGCAAAAAATTTTTTTTCGAATAGGAAACACGTTTCAGAATTTCGGTTAACATTTCATTAGGTAGCAAATCTACTGTAATCTATGAAAGCTAGAAGTGGTCTCCACCGGATCCCGTTTGATGAAAAACATCCCCCATACAGAAAAGCAGCCTTTGTATACGCGTGAGATGCCTGCAAAACAGATTTAGTTAATTACTAGGGCGCAGATAGACACAAACCCACAAACCTTCCTCAACTCCAGACCGTCATCTTCCTGGCGCTTGAAAGGTCCCATTTCAACCTCTCGAATGAGTTCCGGGCGCACAAGGGTTTCTCGGTAGAGGACTTGCAACAGGGTAGGCGGTCCGCTCTTCCATTCGCCACCAGAGGTCAAAACGGTGGAGACCAGGGGCCGATTGAGAAGGGGTCGGATCAAGAGACCGGACCGATGGTGAGCGGCCGTATTCAAGGTCAGGAGAGCTGCCTTGCGCACATTGAGATCAGGGTCAAGGAGGCGAGCCAGGAAGTCGGTCAGCGGCACAGCGCCCTCTGAAGCACCCCCGCCACCACACAGGACTGATTCGGCCTCCTCGAAAGGAAACCTGGTAGGATTATCGCCGGCACGGTCAAGAAATCCACCCGGTGAGGCACTAGCCTCTGCGGAATGGGGAGTTGCGGGATCAGTCGTTTCAAAGAAGGTGCCAGCTGCTCCTCCTTCGCTTACAACCAGAATGTACTTGGCCGCGGTGACAAGGGTGCAGCGTGTTAGGGCAGAGTTGGCGGCCTCCGGTGAGTTGAGCTAAAAGTAATAATTATAATAATAACTCTCACTACAAACTAATTCACGCGCAAGTCCCTGGCCCTGCGCCCCCTTGCTGTTGGGTCCACCTCGTAGAAATCGAGGCTTGAACTGCCATTTACGCGAGTAATTTGGCATGAACTTAACGTGCCGAAAAGCGTAGTGTTCAAACGTAAATCCAACTCCAGGTGATCGATCACACTGCACTTACAAGGGGGTCCAGCCCAAGCTAGGGTTGGGTGAAACTGGGTCCTACAGGGTATCCAGTTTGGCAGCAACCTTGAGTGTATAAGAAAATTACCGACAAAGACGACTGGAATGTCCATTCCTGGCTTATTAGCTGTCACCTGCCAAACCCGTCACCTGCAGGCTAGACGTTGCACACTATAACCATTGAGCCACGGGCTAGTCTTCCTGTCGGGTTCGATCGGGAATCTTAACACCGGTAGATTGGAGCTCACTGATTGGGTAAGGGTTGAGGATAGGTGAGGGGGGTTAATCGTTGGATTGCGCTCGATAGTGAGAATTATTGGGCCTTTCTAGACTGGTGATCAAAGGGTTATAAGAGTGAACAAGCAAACGCAAGGCAAAACTGGACGACCCAACACATAGTCGTTTAATGCTGCAACTGTTTTTTTACTCCTTATGGCCATTAGAATGGTAATTACCTGGAACGGTTAGAGACCGAAGATAGCTAAGACTCACATAGAAGCCGGTGCATTTATTCACGGCTGTTGTTGAATGTCTGCGCGCAGGTGATTCAGGCCAGATAGGATAGTTTTCTGGAATTTGAAACCTCTTGTACGACTAAGCCCCAGTTTAAAAAGAGAAGCATTGTTAGTAACCCTAGGAATTACTGCTAGAGTTCCACCACGATTGCTCCAAATAATTTCAACATGCAAGAGGCGGACCATAGGAAATTTCAGACTGGCTAACCCCTGTATTATAAGGTTAATCACAGCAAAAGCTTGCTTTTAATACTTCAAGTTGGTAGGTGCATGTCCACTTTTATTAGACGACGTCCCTCTGTATCAAGCGGAACTCCGACAAGAAAGGCCTAATGATCGAAGTTCATGGGGGGGAGCAACTCGTGTCCACAAATTTCGGAGCAAACAGAAGAGGCTGCATGATACGGTTTAGACGTAAATTCCCTTCATTGGTTCGTACTACATACACTCACGAACGTCACTACTACAAGGTACTTACGTAAACAAGCAGGATCAGTGGGTTTAGGCGAGAGGTGTGGAGATAAGGAACGCGAGAACAAATCGTGATCGCCAGATTATGCGGTCGTCTGATGGGCACATGTCGGGTCAAATCAGATTTTGATGAGGCCGCTTGTTTATCAAGCCAAACAAGACCGGGCCCAAACTCTCGGAGCATAAAGACTGCACGATAGGGTATACGTAAGAAATATGCGATGACCTACCTGAGTTTGAAGACGACCAATCAGGAGTTGAGGAGAGATCAGGGATATCCGACCTAAGCACTCAGCAACCAGATTGCGGGAACCCTCCTCCGGCCTGCCCGAATTCGCCAAAAGAAGCGACCTGCGGAGGGCAGAGGAAAATAGATTTACATTGGGTGGTAGTGGAACCAGCACTCGTGGGAAAAATAGTAACAGCGGTAGTAAAAGTAGTATCGATGATTATGATGATGATGATAATGGTATTGGTGGTAATTAGTAGTATTAGTGGTACTAGTGGTATTAGCAGTAGAAATTGTAGTAGTAATAGTAGCAGTAGTAGCATTAGTAGTGGTAACCTTAGTATTATTATAAATAGTTGTACTAATATTATTATAAGTAGTAATATTATTATTAGTAGTATAAGTAGTAGTAATAATAGCATTAGTAGTTTTAGTCGTAGTAGTAGTAGTAGTAGTAGTAGTAGTAGTGGTAGTAGTAGTAGTAGTAGTAGTAGTAGTAGTGGTAGTAGTAGTAGTGGTATTGGTAGTGGTAGTAGTAGTAGTGGTAGTAGTGGTAGAGTGGTAGTAGTGGTAGTGTAGTGAGTTGGTAGTGGTAAGTGGTAGTAGTGAGTAGTAGTAGTAGTGAGTGGTAGTGGTGGTGGTAGTGGTGAGTAGTGTGGTAGTGGTAGTGAGTGGTGGTAGTGGTGAGTGGTAGTGGTAGTGGTGGTGAGTGGTAGTGAGTGGTAGTAGTGGTAGTAGTGGTAGTGGTAGTGGTAGTGGTGGTGGTAGTAGTGGTGGTGGTGGTGAGTGGTGGTGGTAGTGGTGGTAGTGGTAGTGGTAGTGGTAGTAATGGTGAGTGGTAGTGGTGGTAGTGGTGGTAGTGGTAGTAGGTAGTAGTGAGTGAGTAGTGGTAGTGAGTAGTGGTAGTGGTAGTGGTAGTGGTGAGTGGTAGTAGTGGTAGTAGTAGTAGTAGTAGTAGTAGTAGTGGTAGTAGTAGTAGTAGTAGTAGTAGAGTAGTAGTAGTAGTAGTAGTAGTAGTAAGAATAATAGAGGTAGTACAAGCAGAATTAGTAGTAGTGGCGGCGGAAGTCGAGGGCTTTCTAAAGGCAGGACAGTCATAAAGCAAGAAACGCTTACCAGAGGGTGTCAAGGTTGGCACGAATGCAGTCAATAGCATTGATCTCCAACAAATTCACAACAGCCTATAAGGAGAGGACACAGCAGATATAAGTGCTGGAAACCACGCGCAAAAATAGACTAAAAAACGGCAAATTCGTATGACAGGCAACAAAAAATCATCGTGCAAAAGAGGAGTGCGCAAAATCAGCAGCAACCAAAGCCAGAACAGACAAATTTATAACAAAAACTGCCTCGAAGACGGAGGACATAGGCATATACTGACATTCACGTCAGCATATACGAAGACAAACACAGAAAAGATGCCCCCAGCTCTGCATCAACGTCTAGGTAAGCATCCAAAGATGGGTTAGAGTAGCTAGCAAAGAAGGAAACCCACCTCTCTAAGCGCCTGTAGGAGGTAGTAGAAGCTGAGCCGCTGGCTGTATGCGGCCCTGCTCACGTCGAGGCCGGAACTGGCATCGGGCTTTTCGACGGCGGCCGCGTCACCGACGGCCTTTAGCAGGAATGGCAGCAGGGTGCTAGGTTGTCCCACAACAAGGCGGCCTAGACTGACGGCCGCTGCGGGACGAATCTCGCAGACCAATGGCAGACTGCGGCCGCCGCCGCCGCCCCCACCGCCGGCTGAAGACTCCTCGGTGGCAGTGTTTACCGGCATGTCCACGTAGGAGAGCAGGAGTTGCAGCAGGTCTTTTCGATCGCTCAGGTTGCTGCAGTCAAGAGAATTGGGATGATTACAGAAACCCCAAATGAACATTGTTGGTAAAGACAAGGGAGACTGGAATGGCCAGTTCTGGCTTATTAACCATTGTCAGCCAGCTAACCCCAGTTTGTGCACCACTCGAGGATCGAATCCACGACTCGTTGATCAGAAGTCCAATGCTCTAGCCATCGAGCCACGGGCTCGTTGTCTTGCCGGTTTAGATCGGGAATATTGACTTGCATTCGTTGATGAACGCTCAACGATTGCTAACGGAACTCACTCATTCACTGGCTCAATGGTTATAGCGTTGGTCCGAGTCTCGGGCGGGGCGCCACCTTCGGTTGGGCATAACTGGCTGACGACAGCTAATAAGCAAGAAATGGCCATTGCAGTTTCCCTTGTATTGCCGGCATTGTTCATCTACTTATCCTACTACTAGCCGCTGTGCGGCTGCTGACGGGTCTCGGGAGTGAGCCTTAAGGCAGAGCGGAACGAGGGAGTTCCGCTAATGCTCGGTGAGCTTTCATCAACAAATGCAAGTAACCCCAAAGTTAGTAGACTGAGCACATAAAGTCCGTTTCTTTGGGAGTTCAGATGGAGGGGGGAAGAGAACTATAACGTGAACCGCTTGAGTTTTGGTTCTCCGGCATGCAGTCGATTAATAAGCGCACTGACCTCTCGGCTCCATATGCAATGCTGAGGCATTGTCCAGGCAAAGTAATTAGCCATTCGGAGAGGACGCGGGCGGTCAAAGGTTCCTGCGACAGCAAGTCAACGGACTGAATAAACATCACGTCAAGAATCGAAAACGATGATGAAATTTCGACAATTAGTAGTAGTCATCGCATCCTTTAATACAGTCAGAAATGAACGCGAGAGCTGCTATTTATAGTGCGCATACGGTCAGACGGCAACTATAGATACTACAATTCCGGTGCCTTCACAACACCTATATGCGACTGCCTCTGATGAGGGGTTCAAGTGAGAATCCTCAATGTCCGGCCAGCGATCGCATTGTCCTTTTTGAACTTCGTCGAACACGGTGCCTACGCCTGCCCGAGCAACTGTAGTCCTATGTATGGAAGCCAAATTATAGAGAAAACCAGTTTTTAAAAAAATCAGGGCCTCCGTTAGCCCTTCTGTTGAGAGGCAACTGGAGATTGGTTTGAGATGTTACGCTTAACCTGGCAATAAGTCTCCTTCGGTAAATTTCATACACGTCCAGGTTCTACCTAGTGACCGAACCAGCATACGAGGGAGTGCCCAAAGAAACGAGAGTCACGTTATCAGGTCGGTTGGCAGTGTTGCCCTAGCAAACTCCGGACGCTTACTAGATGCTGCTCCTGCGCAGTTGGCTAAGTAGCGTTCGGGAAAAACTCGCACAGCGAACAGAGTGATTGGTTTATCAAACCTCTACCACTCCCAACGCTCTGGACGAATTCACGATGAACAACTTTAAGGAGCAAAGCGTCTGTGATGGTTGTTTTTTTCCACATCAAAGGACTCATTCGTGTTTAATTTATTTCTCATGGCACCGAGATGAAGCAAAATTATTATCTGCGAGTGCGTGCAACAGCGCGAAAAAAAACAACAACCTAAGTAGTGGCGGTTGCGGGCCTGGTTGCTTGATCATGACAACACGTCCATCTATACAGCGTTCAAAGACAACCCATGTTTGGCGAGATCGGCATAACAACGGTTTCTTACGCCTCCTCCCCCACCTCACCCCCTGCCCTTACTCGCCTGAATGAAAAAAAACCCTAAAGCGAAAGCGTTTTCAGAATGGTGAGCGGATAAAGAACAACTCACTGGAGGCGCTTAACAGCATTAATTTAGAGGACTATAAAAAATGCTACTAAAAGTGCATATCATCTGATGAACTAAAGTTGAGGATGTTAGGGTATCTGAGTAACAAATTTAAATAAAAAATTATCATTTTTGTGGTGCGTCAACTATCCTCGCTCAGTTTAGCCCCTAAGTTTATTGGCCTGACGTTTCGCATTCTCACTCGACCCCATCCGTAGAGACGTACTGCTGTCAAAGTTAGCCTCTAGACACACCACGGATCCATGGTTGTTTGATGAGGGAAAGAAAAGCAAGTCGTGAAAAATGCACCCTAGGGTGCACTTCAAGCGCAGGTCGACACCAACTGAGACACCGTAGGTGCTCCCAGGACGGGATGAAGGGAGTTTTCACAAGAATGGAGGCATCCCGTGGGAGACGAAAGAAACGTGAGAGAAACACCGTTAAAAGGAGGAGGAGAGAGGCAACTCACATTCGGCGCCCCAACTCGCCAAGGACGAGAATATTCAGGTAGCGGTTAACAATAGGAGCGCGGGGGTTCTGCAGAGCATAGAGAACAGAATATATGGCGTCAGCAGGTGATAAAATGATTCAGATAATAAAAACGGCGTTAGCCAATCACCTTGCATGCTATTACGCATGAAAAAGGAGTTACATTGTCACACGGCGGGACCGCCACAAGATAATTGCAAGAATAGCCCTAGATAACTTACAGTATATGGGTTAGCTCACATTATCGTGCAGCCAACTCCAACATTAATCTGCCACGACGGGATGTCAGCTTTTGAACGAATGCCTTTTACGCCTCCTGGAAAAATACACTGCAAAAAATTACTACTTAAGTAATACTAAACTTTCTGTGATGTTCGATGCCCTTATAAACTACAATGCACTTCACAGAAAACAGGCACAAAACGCTCTTTATTGTAAGTTTTCTTCTAAATTTATGCTTGAAGAAAGAGCATCTTTCGGTTTTCAATTTTCGAATAATTTTCAACTCGAACTGTCGTTACACCTGCATAGAGTTTTGAAAATACATGCTGCATATAGGCCGTCTAAGAAAGATGACGTCACATAGTGCTCATACACTTTTGCAGTACATTTGAACGATGTTGTAGACCTTTAATAATAATAATAATAATAATAATAATAATAATAATAATAAAAATAATAATAAATAGACGAATGCGAAACCGAAAAGCACACTTTCTTAGAGTATACAATTTGAGGAAGTAATTTGCTCTTAAATAAACGCAAGAAGGAATATTATTGCACATGCCTTCCATAACATATATCTGAATTTATAAGAGCATCGAAAATCAAGGAGAAAAATACGCAGATTTTTCCAGGCGATAAGAAAGGAAATCTTTCAAAAGCCGGCATCCTGAAGTGACTGATGTATTTTAGGATTATAATGCACGATAATTAATATTTTTTGCAATGTAAAACACATTTCAGAAGTTCGATTGATATTTCCTGAGACATCAAGACTACCGCATTATTTAGGTGTAAATTAAAGTATCTTCTGCGAGACAGTTAGATGAAGACTCCTAAGAACTTATAGGACGCAAGCATGAGCGTATGTGGCAGAGTTCCGTGCTCTGGCAAAGAATGAACGTTAACTGGGGACGTTTACAGCGTCTCCTTAAATATAAACAGGCACGCAAAGGTCGCAGGCACAGATTTATTACATAATCGTTCTATATGCTCAATTGCACAGCCGCCCATGTTATAGATGAAGGCAGCCATTGTTTTTCGACCCCGTCCCTAGCGACGGTAGTTTTTTCTTGAGAACAAGATCAGATCAAATAAATTAAAAAACGCACTACATCATGAAAACAATTCGGGCGAGATGGGCATCAGCGACACACAACCGTCTAAAAACCCTAGCAAATAATAGGGGACGCGAGGAAGACAAAATTAATCGCTAAAACGCACAGAGGCGATTCACTTGCGGAAACAGGTCCACTAACGACGAAACTGAAAGAATTCGAGCGGAAACCCCATCCAAACGAGGAGAAAATAAAAACCGTGCGTGTGCGTGTGCCCTCCAGGATGTATGGTCGTGGCATAGGCTTATTTGTTTAAAGGCGTATTGGTGAAATGTTTGCGTAAGAAAACACCATGAACGACACCAAACCCAATCAGCACCAACACACACCCGAAAGTTCGACTGTCGTAGTCCGACGATGTCCACCGTATGCTCCATGGGTAAGTGGAGCAGGGACGGTGACTTGCGCGTAATTTAGTTTAAAGTGATAGTAGACTTGCGCTGCAGCTACCGCACTCTCTCCTCCTCCCCCACCTGAGCCCGGTGTCAAGACAGAGTCAAGAAGACCGGAGGCGGTAGAGGACGCAGGTGGCTGGCGCGGCCGGGTCCCCTAAGTCCTAGCCGCCCCTAGGCGTGCCACCACACCCCCATGTTCAGCATTTGTTAGCGGAGCGCAGCCCGAATAACGCATGCCGTGCTCTGATGTGGCCCTCGTGTTGGTACAACGCATCTACCACGTGGCCCGTTTAGGAGGCACAAACACACACCCAGCGGGCTACACACGAACCTACCACTGGGTATGCACATACGGGACATGTCTCCTTGCCACGCCTTTTTGGACTCTTGCAGTAAACATGCGGCCCCCTTGCGTCTGCGCCAACACGGCAGAATGCAGAACACGTAGGCTCCATTTAAGTGAGAAACATTTCCCCATGTGTAGCTCGTACGGGGTCCACTTAGACAAGTTGTTCAAAACGTCAGCCATTGCGTCCAATCTGGTCGTCAGCATGGGATAGTTGGTTGGTGGATGAAAGTGGAACGATGGAGTGTGGTCGACAGCAGGGAATCGAACCACATGTACTCATGAATACAATAAATCCGAGACATTTAATTCAACCACGGTGCACTATCAGTCATGGCTTTTAAGTTTACCAAAACAACGGCTAAACCCGATCCATCTGAGGACAGAAGGTCGGGTGGCATGGGATCCTCCTTGCATTCCCAGCCACTTGGGGCTCGAGCCTGATACATATTAAATGGGCTAGTTTTCTGCTACAATGTTTCTGTGAAAAAAGCAGGATGCCGATGGCTTTTATAGGCGTGAAAAATTCAAGTGCACGAACCTTTATAACGCTGATAAGCTCGTCAACAGCAGAATTGATGGAATCCGGTTGGCCACCAACTGGGGCCTGTCTAGGCGATTTTACAGGCAGTTGCGCTAGCAGCTCCGTTATGCAGCGAGCCAGATACGGCAAAGCGTCACGGTTTTGGACAGTTTTAGAGTCAGTTTGTCTGCCAGTCTCCTGCACCTCGACCTTAGCGTCGTTTAAGGGCTGTAGCAACCGTCCAAGAACAAACTGCAACGCAAGAAAAATTAAAATTATGAATATGTGCTTACTAAAATGTCATAAGTAAACCGAATTCAAACAGCAAAAGTATTTCACACTGCGAACGCGCCGAACGTACCTGTATCGTGAGCTTGCAACCGGGCTGACTGCTTCGAAAGTGGCCAATACACTGCATTAGGAAGAGAACTGAATCCAATGTCTGACCGTGGAGGAGGGTGGAGTGGGCTAGAACAACGAGAGGGTTGAGGAATGCATCACTGGTAATGAGATCAACCACGCAGCTGCTAACGGCATCACCGGTTTTAGAGGAACATTCAAGCATTGTGGCTACGAGCCGCACAGTCCCCTGTAAAGGAGTATAAAAAAAAGAGATAAAAGTTTTAGTAAACAACTAGGTGAGGGGGGAGTTACAATTTCTATATTTTGAACACCAAATTTAGTACCTGAGAGGTCTGTAAGTCATGATCGGAGATCAGCTGTGGCAGACAGGCTAGAATGGTAACTAAGCAAGCATTCTGAAGGACAATGGAAGGAAAGTGTTCACATATGGCCGTCAAACAGCGAAGTGCTGCGATTCGCAGTATTCTGTCCCTCTTGTTAAGGCAGTTTGCCAGTTCGGCAACCGTCTCCTTCTGCAAAATGCAAAGAAGTTAAGGTGTGGGGAGTAAGATTCGATAAAACACTAATGAATCAAGAGACTTTTGACACAACTCTACCTACCAAGAAGTCTGTCAACTCGATATTCAACTGAGCCCTAAAGTAAAGGAAAGGCAACACAGTAAAAACACACTAGTAAATAGAAAAATCATAAAGCGGTCAAAATTGGAACTCGCGTACGTGCAAATTTTGTTTATGGCCCGCACAGTGACGAGACGCGTGTTCTCATTTTTCAGACGAGCAAGGAGGACGATGAGGCACTCTTTCAGATCTGGTTGTGAAAGACGGTCACCAAGGAAGTTTAAGTACACAGACCTGGCGAGGAAAGACAAGGCAAAATATGTCGAGTAAAAAACTGAAGGCACATAGAATGCAGCAAGCATGCAACGGAAGGCACTTACACACTGGAAACGGCCTTCTCTTTTAGTTCAAGGTCAGAGGTGGTGGCCTTCAGTTGGGTCATAAGCGCAGGGAAGATAGACTTAAGGTCGTCTCTGGAATCTTTAAGAGACGGAGGTAAAGCATTACTCCAAATTCAGAAGCAGGTGACGCGAAAAAAGGGGAACAGAGACCTACCCTTTGGCCTGACAGTTAATTGCTGCGCGAGCTCCATGCCATCCAGAGCGACACGGTAGAAACTGTCCGATATGGCCATTATAGTGAGCTTGTGAGTATAAAAAGTGTCTTCATAAGTTTAGCCCCAACCAGGTATCCCCATGAGGTAGATAGAATGCTTTTGACAGGAAGGCGATTGGGAAACATACCTTGTTAATTAGCCCCTGTAAGTTTGCAAAACACAGATGGTCGTGTGTTTTTACAAGCAGAGTCAGAAGGTTGACCATTTCGATCTTGGCCGTGTTTGAGGTGCCTTGGTCCCTAAACAGCCAAAAAACAGGACCAGTTAGTAATTCAGGCTGTCAGGAAAAGGTGTTATTAACTTTGAGCATCCACGATGGTAAGTCAAACGAATAAAGTTGTAAAGGAAGACATAGGTTTGTTATCATAATCTTCCAACAATAACAATATTTTTTTCAATGTTGCTGATGCAATTTAAGTAGCTTGTTTATAAGGTACAACGAGAGTGCGGTTCATTATTGACGGATCCACAGGGAAGCACTTTGACTTTTAGGACGGTGGCTATCAGATTGTTTGAAGACGCTGACTGCCTGGGGTTTAACCCCAGCGCGGAAATATCGTTATATATTTGTTCATCTCTGCACAGAGGAAACAGGCAACTGGTTCGTCCAACTTATCGATCGCCCCATTGAAGACTCTATTCAAGAGTGAGCTGGAGAAACTTCTCTGATCAATGCCAGCTATTCAGAAATAAAAATTTAAGATGAGGACACCCATGTCCTCCTTGGAGGAATAATTAAACACGGACAATGGTTGTGCGTACTACAGGAGCTTTTCTTCGGGGAGCCTCTGCACAGAATTTATTCAGGATTTGCTTCAAAATGGGGTGGGGGTGGTGACCGGCGTAGGTGCAGATTCACGCAGCGCCAGCCACCTGCGCTCGGTCCCGTCTCCGGTTTGCTTGACTCTGCCTTGAGATCGGGCGCGAAATGAAGGAGGAGGTTAGATCAGTCCAAGTTCACCACCACTATAATCTCATTCACGCGCAACTTAGCGATCCTGTGTCAAAGCTGTTGTTGGCACACCGTGGAGAGCGTTGGATACGACGGTTGAACTGTTGTATGTGCTTTGTCAACTATGACCTTCAAACTGGGAACGGGTCCTTCATGAATTCATGCCGATTCTCAATGGCACTATTGCACGTGTCCATTGCTTTCGACTTCTTAAACCTTACTATACAGTGGTTCTGTATCTATAGAGGTTTTGAAATGCTCAAATGATCGTACTTGATCCAGCGGCTCCAGTTTCAGCGAATTGCTTGCGTCAAACGATTAGAAATGGTTAAGTAGCCGAGTCAGCAACGATCGGGTATGTGCGCCCATATAGTTTCTTCCAAAAATACTTACTTATGCCATTTCGGTAGGCTAAAATAAACCCTCCTTCCTTTTGCGCATTACTCGTCTCGACTCTCTTAAGTGTTACCATTGGGGTTAGCGTTAAGCCTCAGTTTGGGTTTGAGTATGGCAAGCAGCGTTAGATTCTGGGGTTGGAATAAGGTTTCCCACATAGATTCAGGTGTTAGGAGTTAAGCTATCAATGTTGGTAATTGCAATTATATTTTCAGACGCGACTATCACGAGAGTCGGGTCAAACGACATGTTCTTCTAGCTTTCTTTGTCAATGTGATTGGTCGGCACGGGTTTCGATTAATTCGCCCGAAATATTTAACCGAGGTTCTCAGGTTTATTCGTTTTTCGCCCGTTTACAGCTCCTAATTTCTGGTGTTTTGAATAGCCAGCCCAAGTTTTTACACTTTATTGGTTTAGTAAAAGAAAGCCGAAGACGCAAATGTAAGTTCTTTACTTCTTCGCGAAAATAGCAGAGAGTTTCGTTTTCGTCGAGTAAGCTAATAAGTGCTGGAGTCTGACAGATTCAAGCCCTAAGTTCAAAGTCTCTGCAAAACTGAGGTAGATATGAAGCCACACACGCGGGACTTACATGAAATCCGCTGAAATTAGATCCAGGATGGTTCCTAGGTGCGGCCCCAAATGACCTGGAAGAGCCCAAGCCAGACCGCGTAGGAGAAGGAAGGCAGCCTGCCGGCTCGGCATGTTAGCCTATAAGTTGCAAAAAACTTAACAGTTTGAGAAGGAAGGCGAGACTTTAGGCTTAAGAGCCATGTAAATCCCGTGGCGGTAAACCTGCTAGGGAAAGTCATCAAGTTAATTTCTAAACGTGACAAAAGCTGAACCGTTGGCGTAAGTATGGCAGGTATGGTCATTCATAAACAGTACGCACAATGTCAGTGAAGATAAAAAGTTAAACCGTCCAGTCCGGCCTGAAGCTCAAAAGTGCTGTCGCTTCAAATTGACACTAGATGGCTATCTCAGAACGTCAGTTATTTAGTGCTTTATGTGCTACTAACTACTTGTTAGTAACCAGACTAGCTGGATTAAATAAGTCTTTCCGCTGTTTATTCACTTTTAAACCGACCTCCAGGCGTTGGTGTCATTCGCGCGACTGCTCATATGGTCACCTGAAATGTATGTCAAGTTTTCTATTTCTACCTCCGCCCGTTAACGCAATCGTGTTCTTTCTTACCACAAAGAACATTCGTGTTACTCAATTCTGGCATATGTGAATACACTCGAACAGAATCTACAGAATATTGGCACATTAACCAATATGCCGAAATTTAAGTTCGGCTAGAAAGGCTTTCTTACGCGGGTTTGTATCATTGATTATAATGCAGCATAGTACCAAAATATTTCAGTCATGTCATGATACCGGCTTTTAAATGCGCGTCTTTGTGGGCGCTTGTAAAACACACTCGATAAAAAAATGATATAAGTAGTATACTTTTATTTAATTTTAAAAACCGTATAAACTTAAATGCATTTTATGGAAAACATGCAAATAAATAGGCCTTCTAATATTGGTTTTGTAGTAACGATGTCTTTTAATATTCTATTTGAGGAAGCCATAGCTTATAATTTTAAAAAGGTCTTTCGATTCCTGAAAACTGTTAAACCCGACTTATAGTTTCACTTTACTTCAGTTTCCAAATTGCGAGCTGTCCACTTCTCAATTTAAAAAAATATATATTATTGAAAAAATTATATTCATAGGCTTTTGCAATGGTAATGGACCACGTAAAATTTTTCATGAGGGGCAGTAATAAAAAAAGCATACCACAAGCTCATGAAAAAATTTAAGACGAAACATATCATTTCTTTGAGGAAAATCAAATGAATAAGACATTATTCGGGCATGCAATCTGCAAAATAGAGTTGAATTTATTAAAGCATATAAAATGTATGGGCCTGAGTTAAGTGAAGTGGGTAGTAGTAGTAGTAGTAGTAGTAGTAGTAGTAGTAGTAGTAGTAGTAGTAGTGTAGTAGTAGTAGTAGTGTAGTAGTAGTAGAAGTAGTAGTAGTAGTAGTAGTAGTAGTAGTAGTAGTAGTAGTAGTAGTAGTGGTGTAGTAGTAGTAGTAGTAGTAGTAGTAGTAGTAGTAGTAGTAGTAGTAGTAGTGTAGTAGTAGTAGTAGTAGTAGTAGTGAGTAGTAGTAGTAGTAGTAGTAGTAATGGTAGTAGTAGTAGTGAGTAGCAGTAGTATTAGCAGTGGTAGTGGCAGTAGTTAGTGGTAGTACATGGTGGTAGTGGTAGATTAATGTAATAGTATAGTGGTAGCAGTGGTAGTAGTGGTAATAGTAGTAGATGGTAGTGGTAGTGGTAGATGGAGTGGTAGTGAGGGTAGTAATAGTAGTAGTAGTAATAGTAATGAGTAATTATGTAGTAAGGTAAAGTAGTAGTAGTAGTAGTAGTAGTAGTAGTAGTAGTAGTGAGTAATTATGTGAGTAGTAGTGTAGTAGTGGTACATGATGGTAGTAGTGAGATGTAGTAGTAGTGGTAATAGTGAGTATTAGTAGTAGTGAGTAGTAGTGAGTAATGTAAGTAGTGAGTAGTAGTAATGGTATGAGTAGTAGATGGTAGTAGTGTAGTAGTAGTAGTAGTAGTAGTAGTAGTAGTAGTAGTAGTAGTAGTAGTAGTAGTAGTAGTAGTAGTAGTAGTAGTAGTAGTAGTAGTAGTAGTAGTAGTAGTAGTAGTAGTAGTAGTAGTAGTAGTAGTAGAATAATAATAAGGAGAATAAAATCGCTGGAACAAGAAATGAATTCGCTTGAAGTCTCCGATTCACGCTCGAACCCACCATTAGAGACGGCATCGGATATGAGTAATTTACGCAGGAATTGCAGTATTTATAGGATGCAGTCGCATTCTACTGCATATCTATGACACTTAACTCTTCCAACCTTTATTGACGATGGGTGCTCTTCAGTGGGATAACTGCTTGATGGTCGGCATACAAGTTTTTAATGGCCAGTTTCATCCCCCATTTTGGACGCATTTGGCAACCTAGCTCACCGGTCTGCGCGCTCCCCGGGTGGCTAATTACTTTGAGCAAACTAAATTTTAACATCAAAGATGTAGTGAGGAGGTCATTGCATTTGTTAGTAGACTGCGGACCCGCAAACCATGACCCAAGGACCTCGCAGCTCACGATGTTGGCAACGCTCGCAAAAATTTTGACCCGAACTTAAGTGTGAGGATGAGTCTCGTGGGATGAGGCAGAACTTGAAGGTTATCGGCATTTCTCCGCCTTGCTGCCACGTGTTCGGTCATTCGCGTCAGGAGCAATCTTCCAGTTTGCCCGACGTCGTTGCGCCCAATAAAATTATTGTCTTAATGAGTGCATCTACTTCTCAACTACACTCTTGAATTCGCATTTTTGCTTGTATCGGCAATGGGTAAAGTTCTCACCTTCGCGGTTTGTCCTGAAGAACGACGACCACCAGAAAGAGTCTGAAGACTGACCTGCTTGCTTATCGCCTGACACAAAACCGGCAACAGTTTGAGGAGTTGGGCTTGGGGACTTGAGAAAAAAGAGAAACACATTATTATGACCATACGTAAGTGGTCAGACGAACACAGGCTCTCACTCACCTCTGGGGGTCCATGAGTCGCGTGTTCAGTTCAGCCATTTTCTGCGCCCAGGAAGGGCCATAAAAATTGGGTGCGTCAACACGGCCGTGCATGGAAGTTACTCGCGTCTTGCAGAGCAAGACACTAGTACAGGCGAATATCTCCAATCGGACAGATTCTACACGCTCTGGGAGACAAGGAAGCAAAAAGAAGAAGGGGAGGTACTCGAGCATCCACATGGATTTCATGAGTTAGGACAGTTACTGTAATTCAGCCCTCCAAACCGAAAGGCAGATTGGAATCCTCCAGAAATTAGGATAGGCAACTGAGCGAAGTTTGTTTTGTGAAATTTAAAGAACTAGAGCGTGAATCGTACATGGCAGACGAGGCAGATAACAGGTTATATGCTGCGTCCGAGACTGTATCCAGTAGTCTTGACGCATTTTGAAACAGACAGAGCGAGACGCACGATGGGGATGTGTTCCGCGCCAGAAACCAAATCGTGTGTAGATCACCCCCGCTCCTCGGGTTCCAGTCCAGAACTGCCAGTAGTAGCGACCGGGCCGAGGGGCACCGAAGTGGATAAATCGTGGTTATTTCCAAAAGCTTGATAAAAAAAGCAATTTGACGCATTTTGGTCCACAATATGAACTTAAAACAGGCGTGCGCAGCAGAAGTTTTTGGTGAAACAAAAATTAAGGGACGGCTCATTAGATGCAAACACAGATAACTGAGGGAAGCACACAGCAGTTTAAATTTGTAACGAATGTCAATGTAAGGTCATGGCTCGCTGCAATGTATGATCCAATGAAAGACAATCCCTCAAGCCATTACATAGGAAAGAAAAATGGCGGGGGATGTTACCACAAAACATGGAAGTGAGTAAATCTAAGCATGAAGATTAACCATATGGTCTAGCTGCTTGCATAGGTCAGGTTTCCCCGCCACCGTATATAGACTGCTTTCAAATAGCGCAAGGTTTAAGTTGTTCGTGCCCGAAAAAGTACTCGGAAAGCTGTTTCGAGGTCAACAGATGCTTCGCAAACGAAAACCGAGGTGTTTTATCTTCTTGTTTGAACAGCTAGTTAGGCAAATTCTCAGCGGCCCTAGCTGCCAATTACGATTGCGTTTGATCAATTTACTTGCTTGCAGGATAGGCACGGTTGAGTAAGGCTTTGATGTGGGCAGCTTATGTGTCGAGATTTTGCACTAGATCCACTATTTCTTACGTTTTAAAAGAGAGTATTTAACAGATTTATTTTCCCGTGTACTGGCGCAAAGCGTGTAAAATGTAAGCATTGCCCTTTCCATGTATATTTTGTGGAAAACAAAGAACCTTATTGACCCATAAGCCGCTCTAAACATACGGACGTCTATGAAGGGTAGCTTGTTACACTAATCCACTTCCATTGCGAATTTAATCTTAGGATGGAAATTATTTATAACGTTAAGTAGATCTTCCATGTCTTGTTATTAACAATCGTCGACGTATCTTCTGCATGATGGTATCATGTTCAATTTTGATGACACCCGTCTGTCACCAGAAATACTAAGTTAATTGTCGATACTTTGCACCAAAAATGTTCAACTTCTGTTTTATGGGCAGCTCTACAGACAAATTGACAGTCACAATGCGAAGTCCACTATGGCCAACCGTTGCCGACGTTTATACGGATCACCTAGAAGAAAACATGTCACCAAAATTTAAACCCTAGAAAGTTTGAACAGTCAGTCTTGCAAGAGGGCTTCTTAGGTCTCGAGGTTTATTATCATATGCTGTACGGGCACATAAGAGTGTAGACTAACAATGTCAACAAAGACAAGGGACACTGGAACGCCCATTTCTGGCTCATTAGCCGTCATCAGCCAGTCATACCCAACCCCAAGTGGTGCTCCGTTGTCTTTGTCAGGATTGTTAATCTGGCTCTACTACTACAACTACAACTGCGTCCACTACTACTACTACTACTACTACTACTACTACGTCCACTACTACTACTGCATCCACTACTACTACTACTACTACTACTACTACACATACTACGTCCACTGCTACTGCTACTACTACTACTATTACTACCACTACTGCTACTATTGCTGCTGCTACTACTACTGAGGCTACTACTCACAGCTGTGCGGCTACTGGCGGGACTCGAGAACAAGCCCGAAGACAGAGCGAGACGTGTTCCGTTAACAATCGGTGAGCGTTCATCAACTGGTCTAAAAGACCTAGGCGTGTCCAAGATCCGTTTCTCCTACTTCAGTGTCATTGTCCGTCGAGGTTGGCTTAGAATGAAGTGGTTTAGTATCCTTACTTGGTACTGGTAAACTGTGTAGGTCACTCGCTGCGTTGGCGAAATTAGAGCCAAGTACATCCAGTGTCAGGTGTGGAGGTCTCTGGGTAAATAGGTGGGAATGGGGGAAAACAAAACAATACGAAAACGAGCATGATATAGAGGGAGGGGGGGATATTGGCAGGGCTTACCATCAAAACGCGTCACTAAAACTGGGGCGACTGTCCCGTAGAAGTCGCCCAGGTGCTCCGGATAGGAGGAAATACAGGCCTCTAGACATTTTGCAGCTGCACGACGGACCTTCCAGGATGAGTCCTCGTCTTCGTCCGAGTACGCCTCATCGTCATCGTCCTCATCATCACTGAAGACGTCGTCATCTTCCTCAGTTTTTGCATCGATATCCATTTGGGCACGGTTCCTGTGAAAGGTTAGAAAAAAAATCAAAAACTGCAAGGACAAGAGCAGCTTCTTATTTATAAATGGTAGGCAAGTCGCACTAAATGATTTCTCATGTGGAACGCCTTAAGGACAGCCCGGTTGGGAAAGCCAACGAAAAACGCTGTGAAAACTTGTTCTTTTGGTCGGCATGCCGTTCCTAGACTCTGTTAATATCCTCGTGTTAATTTCATAGGGCTTTTAGGAACGAAAACACTGATTAAAAGAACGAAAAGGTAGCGGAATAAAAATGAGGAGTAGGGATGGAGAAGGATAGGGAAGTCTGCCCAAGGAACGCGTTGGTTAGCAAGTTACTGAGTGAGGAAAAGGGGAAGAGATGGAGGGAGGGGGCGAGGGAGGAGAAGAAAGATGTAGTGGGAGGGAGGGAGGGAGGGAGGGGAAGAACGTCAACAAAGGAAGCCTACCCAAGAACAGAGAGCACGTAAATGAAAATTAATGCTCCCCAGCACACAATCGGGAATTTGGACGGCAAAACCAAGGTTACACTTATGTCTGTTGCTTACTGAAAGCACAAGAATGAAGTTATTTTATCGGGTGATTACACCGTCTGCTGATTTTTATGGGAATAAAGACGTCCTTTTCCAGCGCTGTTTTCGTCTAAAGGAAGCTGGCCTAGCATATATAGACTACCACTATCAGTTTAAACGGACGCAATGAACACAAAGAGTTCTAGAATGGATCCCAATTGAGACTATGTTGCTGATAGATGGTAGGTTTCATATATTCTGCGTGCCCGGACAGGCAGAAAAAGCATACACTGTCACCTCATCTCAAGGTTGGTGGCAAAAGCTGCATAGAAAGGAAAGAGTGCTCCAAAATGGTTACGGGACTAAGGGTCAGGGCAGCGGAGGCTCGCAAAAGAGACGGTTTCGCACTATTCTTTGGAGAACAGAGTCGGGTGCTTTTATACCAAGTAAAATAAAACAAATTTACGAAGAGCATTTATCCGTGACAGGAGGTAATGTCCGTCACCACAGGTGTATAAATACAGATCACTTTTGTTTGAAACTGTTTGAACCTAACGTAAAGATGACGCATGAGGCTTCTGGAAACCGTGTTGCATTATCCATAAAAACGCGGCTATACTAAATGGTTCACGAAGGGTCCCCGTTTAAGCGTGTTTTATTCCATCAGTGACGGCTACTTTTGACTAGGAATATCGAAAGTCTACTAAAATTTACTCAGGCCAGGTTATACTCCTCTCGCCTAAAGTCTCGTTAGTAACTGCTTTGTTGCCGTGCACCAGAAGAGCGGTAAATTTAGAGTCGGTCTAAAATCCTGTCAAATTTAGAGATCAGCGTGGGTCCGCCCTTCGATTCGGACAGCTTAAGGTACCGAAGCTACTAATGCCTATGGACTCAGAATGCATTGACGTTAAGAGAGATGCCGAAAAGAACAGAGCAGGAATGCAAATAACTCGTACCAACTGCTAATAGGGATGCATAATATTACGCCTAGTCTTCGATACTTATCATAGTTGTGCAGCTTCCACTTACCACTTTCCTAATACGTTTTGCTACAGGAAAAACGTTACTGAAAACATTATAGTACGATGTTTATCTTAATACTTGTCTGTATCGTTTTCAGTGGGATTATCCTAAAATAAAACGGACTATCGTAGAGGATCTCGCTCATGAAACGTGGTGATCAAACTTTTAGTAGGTCTTTCGGCATACACTTAGTGTTGTTAGTTTTTTTCCTTTGTTTCGTTTATTTGAGGCTTAAAAGGCTCAAACGAAGACTTTATTTAAAATTTGTTTTATGTAAAGGAAACGGATGAGGTTTCTGCGAAATCGGACGTAGCTCGATGTCCTAGTTATGTTCTAGGCTTCTTTGCGTTGTGCAATAAAACAACGTTAATATAGGCATGAAGCGTTTCTGCAATAGGAAAATGGGATTTTACACAAATAAAAACAGGTTAAGGTAGGTGTGAGAACTCGCGTGGTTTTCGCTGACCATAGTTGGTTTTGCAACACCCAGAAGTGGAAGACGTAAACAAATGTACTGTGAGTAGCAGCGAGAGACTGTCGCTTATCTGTGTCATGACGTGCGTTTACGATGAGAAAGTACTTCCTGTCGGATGTAGATTTTTAGCGCATACAGAAATTGGCAGCCTAAGGACTCTCACGTGAGTCACTAGCTAATGTTGAAAATATTAGCCAGGCCACGCTCCGGAGAATTACGGAACACTGCTAGACACTGCCAAGCAAGACAATGATTCAATTTGCTGTGCGAAAAACAGTACCTTTAGATGCCTCATAAGACTATGTACAGGGAACATTTTTAACAGTTTTCTCTGCGCAGAATTGGGAAAAAAAGGGATGAAAGAAATCGGCATTCAGCAAACAAAACAAAGCCATTTTCAGTAGGAAACTGATTGGAAAACTAATTGTGTTTGTTCAAGAGTATATTAATCGTGGAAGTGCATTCTAGAAAATAAGGAACTTTTTGATGAGGTGTTACTTTGAAAGAAGCCTCCGAGGTCGACTTATTTGTTACATCTGAAGAGAAAATCCCCCAAGGACCGATCTGGTGGTCGATAATGGAGGTCATTAATTACAAAGCATTCTCTGACATAATAAAGGATGTCTTGGGTTATAACGGCATTCACCGACGACAAATGGCACTGTAATATTACATGATGATGCTCAATTTAACTGCTCAAATGAGGTATGATTCTGATTTGGCTTACGACACTAATCTAATTTTTTAGACAACAGCCGGTCTCTCCACCTGTGAAGTATTTTACCTTCTTCCAACACCCGAGACCTCCGTTTAATCGAAATTCGTTTTGCATTAAGCAAGGGCAAGGCCAGAAAACACTGCCCAATGCTAGCAAAAGCCTGACTTTATGCCAAACAAATCTACAGACCATTTCACCGTAGACAAGCTGGGAGTCTGACTTAAAACTGTTTTAATCAACAAATTACTAATGCCTAGCATTTTTTATTGCATTTTTCGTTAGTTCCCGGTTGTATTGTATTCCCGTACTGTCTTCAATGAAATTAGATCTTAACTAATTTAACTGTGATAAGATCGTTTTTAATTTATTGTTTTCTATAAAATAAATTATGTTTCAGCTACTGCAAACAAGTAATAAATCAAACTATGCCTGCCTTTTTTAATAATGGTAGATTTTTACGCAGTATAAGATGCGCGGATGCGGAATGGGCGGGCTGAAGCTGTATATGGGTGGCGGCTGAGGGGACTTACTTGCCATCCGGATCAAAAGCACAGTTGGGATCGTGTTGTAGGAACTCCAACAGCAGGGTCACTATCTAAAAGAACACAAAATAAAAGTAATGGATATTTTGTGATGGCAAAAGTTCGGCTAAGGGGGCAGGGGCATTTTAAGGGACGCTGGCATAGGAAAGATGGAAGAAAACCATCGAATGTCAGAAGTTGGAACAGGCGCCTCGCCTCAGCCGTCACCTATGCAAATAAATCGATATTGCGTTACACCTGACTCACAAGTTAGGCCACAGCGACTGTTCGGTGGGGACTGCAAGACGAAAGGTCATATTGACAGTGGTTGGGCAGATAAATGCCATGACAAATCTTAAAGTTTTCACAGTCCACCATTTCCAACTATGTTTCCTACAACCCAAAAATTTTTTTACCGCCGAAGCCCTCGAATTCACGCGCGAATATCTACCACTGAGCTGTCGCAGACAAGATGAGATGCGCGTCCCCGGACGTGAATGAGAAGAAAAGGCGATCTCCAGGGATTATAGGTGTATTGTCCTGACGTTTCAAAAGCATACCAGCTTTCATCGTTGGAGGTGAGTATCGTACCGCGTCCCACAGTATTTATAGGGGGTAACAGCCATTTTGTAACACAGTGTTGATTGTACGGGTTTACCTTAACAGTGTACACTGTAGGGAGGACGGGGTGGGGAGTCCTTAATTGGCTTTGGCATTCATCGCCCGCATACACACAGGAAGCATCCCTGTAGTTACAGGGACGAAGGAGGGTGGAGGAGGATAATTGCTGTCAGTTTACATGTCTCTCGTCGAGGGCGGCGTTTGACAGTTGGCAGCTCTCGCCCACGTCTGCATTGACCTTAATTGGCGCCCTGAGTTGCGAGTCCTGATCGTGCCCTTCTGACTGCATGTCTCCTCGTCTGTCGGGGTAGTGGTTGATGCGGCAGTAATTATGCCTGCGCCTTCGTCGGTCCCAGATTATGGCGTGGTTACGTGCATGTCCGTCCTAGGTTCTGCCGTGGTCGGATTCACGTTTGGCTTAATTTCATGTTTGCTCTTGCGTCGATGAGCTGCACCCGGAGAGCTTGGTTGGTTGCCGGAAGGGCGACACAACGGTTGATCGACATAGTCTCCATGTGTCAGGCTTCGATTATTTCCCTGGTTACGTGGTCATTTCCTCAACCCAGGATTTCGGCGTTCTGGAAGGTGAACGTGTGCCCAGAGTTTGCAGTGTTCCGCCACCAGGTACAATGGGTCTATTCTCCTCACTGCCCGCATGTGTTCGGTAACACGGGTTTACAACCGCTTCATTGTCTCTCCGACATATTTAACTGCACAGCAGTCACATTGGATCCGGTAGATGACGTTTGACGTATCATGACAGCCTGAATCCTGTTTTCCCTGACATCCAGTTTATAATGGAGGCGGAAGTCAACAACCAACTGCCATTCTTAGTCGTTCTGGTCCATCGGAAACCAATTGGGACCTAAAAACGACGGCCACTAGTATCCGCTAAATCCTGAGCAACCACAGCAAACACCCGTTATGCCACAAACGCAGTTGTGTTCGAACACTATATAAAAGGGCTGAAACACACTGCAGCGAGCCAGTCGAAAGTCAGAACTGCGATACATGCAACGCCTCTTCATGGCCAACGGGTAGCACCACAACTTCAGTCCAGGCCAAGCCGAAGAAGAGCGATCGAATAGCTAAAGATATGGCAAGCGGTGCCGTACATTAATGGCGTTTCGGAGTTGGCCTCCCGTTCTCCGAGTCCGAGAAAACATGAGGGCAGTAAGAGGAATGGACCCATTGTCTTTGGTGGCGGAACACTGCGCAGACTCTGGACACACGTTCACCTTCCAGAATGCCGAAATTCTGGGCCGAAGAAGTGACCGCGTGACGAGGGGCACAATCGAGGCCTGGCACACGGGAACAACCTCCATCAATCGTTGTGTGCTGCTTCCTACGGCCTACCAAGCCCTCCGGACGCAGTTCAATGAACAAAAGAGACAACGCGAACATAAGCCTAACGTGCATCCGAACATCGGTGAGCCCATGGCGGACACGCACGCAATAGCAACACAACCCAGGCCCGAAGAAGGAACAGTTATCGCCTCGGCCAGCTCAAGCACTTATCCTGCAGGTGCGAAAACACACGGAGGTGCGATTGCAACCAAGATTAACAGCCTGGGACGGCAGCTTCGGTCGGTGGGGCTACTGACGACTAGTGCCAGCGTGCGAACGCCGACCCCCGACCAGATTGAGAATAAGCCATCACACGCCTTCTCTCCGTCCACCACGAGCCTGAGTGTAAAGGCAAAGGATGATCACCAAGGGTGAAAAACCGCCCTCCTCATCAAGCTGCATGATGGCTGAGGCTCTCCACCCCCAACCCGGCCCCTCCTCCACACAAATTCGAAAGCTTTAGTAATCCCGTATTAACCTTAATGTTACCACCTATAAATACTGTGAGGCGGGGTACAATACTTACTTCTGACGATGAAATCTTGTTTGATTTTGAAACGTCAGAGCAATATAACCATGGTTCCCGTGTTTGCCTCTTCTTCTCAGATATATATATATATATGGAATGGAACCGACAAAGACAAGGGAGACCGGAATGGCCATTTCTGGCTTATTAGCCGTCATCAGCCAGTCATACCAATTCCATTCCATCATATGCTACACGTCGCAATGCGACCGCCTGCGCGGGCTCTAGTCTGAGCTCCAGGGCACAACGGAACATGCATGTTCCTTAAGCAGATCGGTGAGCCCCACACTATCATATATAAATATATATATTAGAAAAAATGAAGTCCCTTGGAAACAAAGTAACTTGCTTGTGTGCATTTTCTACGATGTTTCCCCAATACGTCTTCAGACAAATGGAAAATCAGAAGCAGTTAGCTTTAAACAGTGCCTAATGCAACATTATGTGATTGGTCAATGTGTAAACCAATAGGCTTTCTCTGTATTAAATTATCCGGTTTAAAAAAAGTTTTTAACAGTAAGATCGTGAAATTTCCATGCATGGAGTATCATATTTATTCGCTTATACAACATGCTCCATTGAACAGCGTAGATAATTATACGATTATTTTAACACGGAAAGCACAGAGCATGCATTTTGGAAACTTTAAGCGCAAGTGATACAGAAGTTTGGGTACAAAATTATTCTTAATACCGAAAGATAACCGGTCTTCAAGTAGAAAATTAGAAGGAGACGTATTTTCTACAAATGAATAGAAGAAAGAATATTGTATTCGTGTTTTCCACAAAATATATTTAAATTTATAAGGACAGCGAAAATCGGAGTGAAAACACATACTACTTAAGCAGTCGTTTTTTTACAGAAGCTCCTTCAAGAACCGACATTCTGGCCTGACCGAAATATCTTGGGATTATTGTACACGAGAATCCTTATTGCAAGCCCTCCTAAGTAATCCTGTTAAACTGAAAACACATTTTACGATTTTTGTCAACATTTCCTCAGATATGCCAACTGCAAAAACATAGAAGACAAAGAGGTTTAACAAGCATTAGACAGACGCTTTTAGACTACATCAGCCACCGCGTTAGATCAAGTTATTCGCAGTCGACCTGAATCAAACTTGTTACAGCCGAATGCTGTAGGATGCGGATCCTACGATCACCGCGTTCAGAGCGACGCAGTGCTTAGTCTCCCTGTGGTATTAAATCCAACACCGTAAAGCGCTAAAAGTTGCGACAAGTAAGTAGATAGATCATTCCTGCTCCGGGCTGCAAGGAAGAATGAACACGGCGGGCGGCAGATAAAGGCATTTCTAGGTAAGAAGGCACCGCCGATTAACTATAACACAAAGTAAGATGTACAGCTAAAAGGGCGGTCCAGAAACGTGCCTCTGTAAGTTTTGGAGCCACAAGGCAGGCAGCTCGACGTATGAGAATGTCCATAACTTGGATGCCCAACTCCCGGATCTCATCGGCGTCCTCGTCTTCATCTGATGGTTGTCGTACCCCCTTCACTGCGGTCAGTGCGACCCAGGGTTGGCGCAGAAGATCGAGCAAGTTGCGCAGAAGGGTTGGTACCTGGTCAGACATACGCTGAGGACTTCTTCTGGAAGTGGAAAAGTAGCGGAGTTGGGTGATACATGGCAAGGCAAGCGGTCTCGTGAAAGAAAAAAGAGACCGTGATGGAATGCAGAATCAATTGCTGCTTCTCCTAAGACCACCGCTTAGTGAAAAAGCGCCCTAAAGCGAGAAACGACGATGACTGTAGTGGAGATATTTAATTACCTGCATGCAACGTATGAGACATCCAGCCGGAAGGTGCATCCTGTAGAAGTGACAGGTAGTCACTCAATGGGTCTGGTGCACCTGATGGTTGTGTCACTCGATCCTTAACTGGCACCCAGCTCTCATCTGTGGTTGTCTGAAACCGCACTGCTCAGCGGCCGCACCTCTGGAGTCGCTCCAAACGGCGGAATAAACTAGATGATGATATGCAAAATCTATGTTCATGCACGCGGTAGTTTTGTCACATGTTTTACCCTCGTCCTCCAAAATACGTCCTACGATCCTATAGGCGGTCAAATTTGGATGGTTTTAACACTACAAAGGTTTTGGCCTGTAGTTAAATTCGGCAACCAACTGGGATTATTAATCAGCCCTGATTAGGGGCAACATTGTCTGATGCCTCGCGGGAAACGCCAAACAGGCGGTTCATAATCACGCCGTTGGCCGTCTGGTGGAGGCAAAACACACAGTTGAAGTTTCATAAGAAACGAAAACCCCCAATCTCCATCCCCATGCTTCCATTTTTACTGCCTAAGCTCCTCCGATGGCAAGCCCCGACGATAAGAAAGACAGATTTTGCGAAAACGTGCATATCCTCAAAGCGACTGTGTCACAGACAGACAAACTGGTTGAATTCGGTGACTTTCGTGCCTGAAAGGAAATGACTACCACACGATTGGCAGGTGCAAAATCAATGGCCATCTCCTGCAGACTTGCACAGGATACGAATTCGTTATAACTAACACCCTCGGTTGTCCTCCAAAAACTGGGAGAACACAGTCCGCTTGAAATCCGCTCGAAGCGCTGTCAGCTACTGACTTACGTTCTCGTTCGAACGTGACTGCTGGTGACGAAGTCAATGCGTGGTGCGCACTGGTGAACCAGCCATTACCTTTTTGTCTTGAACGTGATGCTCGGACTGCAAACCTTCAGGTGATCTTAAGGTAAGGAAACATCCATCTGAACACAGGGATGTCATCCTGATGAAACTCCTGTGTACGGCGGATAGTATAAGAAAGGCAATCAGTAAGGTTTACTCCCTTTTACTTCAGATGCGTTCGTATAATACGGAAATAAAGGATCCTGGACACCAAGGTCCCCGAAAGAACCGACGCTTTCTGTATCCACGCTATATTGAAGCAGAAACTGTGATGGAGCGGTCCCGTTGTGAACATGGATGATAACCGCTTATTGAAACGATTGCTGTACGAGGAGATCTCCAAGAAACTAGACTTATTTTATGTAAGCAAGTGGGTTGGCAGTGAAGCCCTCGCGATTTCGGAATGACAAACTTGGAGGAACAACGCGTCCATGGTAGTTAGTTTTTTTCGACAGTGGAGTCGTACACGTTGAATTTGCGTCTCATGTCAGCACGGCAAACCAACACTTCTATCTGGAAGTGCTGAAGCGGTTGTGTGAGGCAGTGAATTGTGACGATTTGGGGGACTGCTCGCTTCATCGTGACAAAACGCTTGCCCATAAAGCGCTCGACATCAACTATACTTGGCGAAAACGGCATGCCAACGGTTTCCCGCCTGCCTCATGGAGTCAAAAGACTCGGATCGCTGCTTTTGCATCTGGTGTAAGGAAGCTTTAGCGCAATAGTGGAGAGCACTGTACATCAATCTTGAGGGGATTCCTGGCTTTGGCGACGCATAGCGGTCAGCTTTTCTAAATGACTGTGATGGTTTTACCCAATATAACCGCGAGGGGTAAAGAGGTTACTTTTGCACGACAGCTAGTCGGATGGTTCCCTCATTCACCCATGATTTGTGCGTAATTAGCGTAGGTAGCATTGGAGAGGAAACTCACACAAGGATAGCTAGGCACTGAAACAGCGTCTTGAACTCCTCCAGCCTGACAGGACTCTTGAGGACAGTTGAGAGGGCAGGCTTCTGGAGGATGGGCGTGTCAGCAATAACAGCATCAGAGGATACGGCGGGAGAGATCACTGAGCCAAGTCGGCACAGCACGTAGGTTAGGGTGGCTGTGTAGGCCTCATCCGAGGCCGTCCACATTAAGGCGCCCAGGGTCTGCACGGCACGCTTCCGCAAGGGCGAATTTGAGTCCGATAGGGATAACAGAAGGCATTCGAGGATATCACTGTGTTGGGTCGTCAACGAAGCACCGAATCTACGGTATAAGATGAATAGACAAGTTAAATGGTAGTGATAAGACAAGACTGAATATGGCTCTAGGAAAAAGACAAGCTTTTTATCCGTAGTCTCCTTGTCCAATTTATGATCCAGGTGGAATGCCCTTTGTCAGTTCACACACTTGTGGTTCGCATAAATCCATGACTTTAGCAGCACAATCTCGGATGGGCAGTATATTTTTGCAATTTAATGCAAATTCAACAATATATCCAAATAGGAGAAGTTAAATTCCTAAACAGCTGAAACTGTGCCAAAACTGACGAACGAGGTTGTAGAGGGCTTAACTATGTAGTTGTTTCTGATGTGTAAGGAATGAGTAAATAAAAATTTATGGCCTTATTAATTACCTTGTTGCATCACAGTTAAGTGCAAGCATTAAGATATTTAGGCTCCAGGCCTGATTTCAAGAAGCTAAGTGGCGTACCAAACATGGATAAGGAACAACAGGGTTTTAGGAAGGTGGACAATAGAGCTCTGCAGCATTAGAGGCTGCGACTGGCAGCCACATCCGATGCAACTTTGCAATTAGAGTAGTGGCCTACTTTTAGTCAGAGAGACGGCGTTGCTTAACTTGACTCAGGGGTTTTCGTGATGTACTTTACGCTCATAATACAAAGAAATTGTGGGGGTTACCCAAGGAGGCCGGGCCAAAGTATTCTGTGCTGGTGGTCTTTTATAGGATTTCAAACTCATGCCTAACACCAACGCCACTCAAAATTTCAGGAAAACATGCTAAAAGAGCAAAAAGGAATGGCAACAAAGAAGATAAAAGTATGGGAAAATCCGGACACAGAGAGGTCGGATAGGTTTTTCATAACCATGTACAGCGATAGGAGAATAGGCACGTTGAACCCTGCTGATACTGACCTTAGCACGAATGAGTCAGTGGCGAAAATAATTGGGCTAGGAGAGAGAAATGGAAAGCGTATTTGCCCCTGATTAGTTTCGCGGGCGCAGACGTATGTTTTATTGAAAAATTGGAAATAATAGAAATTTGTGCGTTTGTATAACCCGTAAAATTCGCGTCCCAAACGGCACCTGAAGTGGAAGTAAATGTCCTTGGAAGAGCTGCAGACTTTATTAGAATACATTTTTATGGAACCGAGTAAATGTGTTGAAGAAATCACGCCTTGTGAGATTTGAAGGGCAACCCATCAAGCTATCATCGCAAGTTGGCTGTTAAAACGCCAAGTAATTAAATGCACCAAAATAATGAAAGTTTTTATGACGACTGTCAAGGTTATTTGTTTGCTGTTTAAATTTGAATCTGAATTAATTCGAAATAATTATACTGATTTTGGGTTTAAACTGATTGTCAACAAAATATGTAGATCATAGTAATGATGCTGGAGATGTTTTTCGGGTTTTCCAGAGTGTCCCTTTAGTTTCAAATAGTAAGGGTGCTCTGGAAATGACTTAAGTCTTGGGCACAATGTATATGTACCTGAATTTTCGCTGCGGTACCAATGAGAAGAAATATATTTTTTAAATACCAGAAAGGGGTCTCCCAATACAAACAGTTGATGTTGATTTTTTGCTCACCTTGTTAGGATTGCAGATAGGATTTCACAGGCCTCCATGCGGACTGTCATATCCGGATGCCGACCGATCATAAGAACCATCGGTTTAACAGACTCCTGGGCAACTAACTCAACTACAGATGGATTTGGTTGGAGGGCGTTAATAACGGACTTGAGACCTAGGTAAGCAAGAGAAAAAAATGACATAGAAGCTTTCCTATTAACTCTAGGTTTCTGTCAATTGTGATATAGTCTGCTACGTTCTAGGACTAACCGGCTCGGGTGGCAAATTTTTGCGCGGCAAGAAATCGTTGAAAGAATATGCAGTTAAAAATGCCACGGAGAGGGCCCAGAAAACGCGGACTCGAGGACATAACACTAAGTTTAAATAAACCTACTCGCACACAAAAAGATTAATCAGACAAAATTATTAGGACGGTAGGACAAAAAGCGGGGAGGAAAGTGCAAGGCCTTGATAATCTATAGTGGCGACATGCCACTAGGTATGGCTTTAACATTAAAACTGGCCAAAAAAAATTTCTGAACTATATCACGTATCTCATCGTGAAAGTATGGAATGCTCGTAGTTTCAGACGATAATTGTTCTATCATAAAATGCGACATACCAATGCCACATATGCTCCGTGCTTGACCAGTTTCACCGTTAGCCATCGAAGATACAAGATCAGCAATAATACGGGAGATTTCCTGACTCGATACGGCTTTTGCGATATGGGAAAGACTATACGAAAGTGATACAGAGGCCAAAACCTACGCAGTTACGGAAAGACTCTGAACCTCCCCACTCTTATCTCGTAATAAGTTCAGGACTGCTTTTACAATCTTAAGAACATGTAAGAAGCTAAGGAAAGAAGTTACAGATTGCTCATTTTCCGGATCAAGTAAAAGACTTCCATTTTGCAATTCATTTATCATGTCGTTAAGTGCCATGAACCGGATATCGGCATCATTTGCAACCATCTAAAATTTAAAGATGGGGAGATATTCTGTAAATACCTTTTCGAGGAGGCTGGAAACATTTTTTGTAGAGGTAAGACCCGACATCCTCGGAACAACAGCGGCTACCTTACCAACTTCACTTTTTCAAATGTGTTACGGGTTATTTCACCGGTTTAATTATCAATTTTCTCGCATGTAGTTGTCATGTTCGGAAAATTCTTCTCCAATCGATCAATGGACCAAAATGTGAAGTTAAACAGAAATTTCAAACGCTTGGTTGTCTTTTTTTATTTCATCAGTGAAATCAGCACCTATAGAAAGCCCAAGATAGTCAGCCTATTGCTCAGTAATAAGGCTGCTATAAAAATCCTGGAAGAGCAAAGTGCATTTCTGGACAAAGATAGGTACCTTATATTTTCAATATTTTGAAGCCTAAATTTTGCAGTGTTAACTTAAAAAAATCAAAGCCACATCCAAACAGTGGCACTGTATTTTCAGTTCAGCTTGGTTTATACGGGGAAATAGGCCTATGTCTTAGAGTATACTATATTCAAAGTTGAAAGCCAAGAGTTGTACAATTAACTCTGAGGGTTGTAACAGTTTAATAAAAACTAAAAAATATAACATTTTTTCCTCGAATCTTAACATTTAACTTCAATATCTCATAGCTCCGGCTCATTTTATATCATTCATCCGTCAAGGTTCGTTAACGTTGGTGACATCACGACAGCTGCGAGAAGGACAATGCATTGCATTTAGATTCTGACAGACATAGAGAACCTGCACACATCCAGCCGTGCTTGCTTAACGTGCTGGTGACCTCGGATATTGGTATTGGTAGCAACTTCAGAATAGCCCTCAAAAGTCTTGAATCGATCAAATCCCCTTACAATGTGGAATGCTTGTAAGTGATCCACTCACATTGGCTCATACTTTATAGGAAACACATAACTGTTTTTTGTGGGTTGCATATGACAAGGAGCTTTGACCATGAACACTTCTTTGTGCCTCTCCTTTGAATTATATGGACTATTCTGATAATTGACATTTAAGGTGTCTGGAATTCAATAGCGTATTCCATCCAGGTCTCTCCGAATTTTCCGAAAATTTGGAAGAAAAACTTTATCAAAATCCATAAAAGCCTTCTGATTATGTGCAACATGGACGTCGTGTTTTTTGTGAACAGTATAAAGGAATTAGTCGTCAGCATACAAAGGCTTTTTTGAGCTTTTACATTTTTCAATGCTACGCTGTTTATGTAGTAGCTTTTGCTGTTGATGAATCGGGCTGGGTTGCGTCGGCAATAAATATTACAGTTAAGGCCGTTGAACCGCACGATCGAAATATTCGACTGCTCATCCAAAGTGTTTATATTGACTTCTATATATTTGGTTTGCAGGCAATGCCTCAAATAGATTATTAAGGTGAAGCAACCATTGGATGTTATCAGTCAATCGAAAGTTAAGAGCATTTGGAATGTTTAAGAGTCAAAGCACAACATACCTTCAAATAAGGCGTTGTGGTTCATTGCGAAACAGGGCGGCAGAAAAGTAAATCAAGAGAAATTTTACAAGGATGAGTTAATGTAGTCGAGTTTTGGAAGTCAATCGCTGAAGAAAAATATCCAGAGGCCCAATCAACTGTGTTTGCTTCCACCCTTGTAAGGATGAACATGCCGGCGAGATTTTTAAGGCATACTCGAAAAAATCGTCCGGTCTCAGGGGGTTACCATAGCCAAGGATAATAGAGAATGTTTAGGGCAGGCTACTCCCTCGAACAGTTCTGTTGCAACTGTTTAATGAGGCATCATTTTGTCCATCCACGGTGTCCAAACTGGCATTCCGTAATTGAAATAGGGTGTCACGAGTACTCCAAAGATATTTCCAAAGAGAGCAGGGTGCACCACTTTCAACGCACTTCTGATCCGTAGCAAAATACTTGTTGACTTCTGGACACCTTTCTTACAGTGTTCTGACGGCATCAAGTTAGCGGTTGCCCTCATACCCAGATCTTTGTGCGTTCACACCTCTTTTACGTTATGTTATAGAGCGAATCAGGCTTTTGCCCTTGAGCTCCCTATTTGCATTCAAAATGGCAATAAAATAAACGTTTTTAACAATAAATCTGACAAATGTGGAGTAATCAGTATATGTGCGCAAGGCGCAAGTTGCCAATACTAATACAACCTTCATTATATGCATAATATTTTCTCAGCAAATGAGTATCCACTTTGCATTTAAATCTGTCGACAGTTTATGAAAGGACCACCTCCTCAGGGAGTCCGCACCATACTCCAACGACTCTCTACGAAAATGCGTTCAAACGGCCGTCAGGATAAATCAACTCCCTCTGCAGTTTAGAGGGATGACCCGCAGCTGTTCCATTGCAGCCAATTCCAAGAAAACAGCAAGTTCTAGGGCACACTGGCAGCCTCTGACAATCTGTTAGATTTGAATGAGGTCACTGCGTAATTTTTGTTGAATTGAGAGGAAACAAATCATGTTCAATCCGTCTGGTTTCGGAAGGCAGATGTCTAAGATTTTTGACCCTCTTCGTAGCACTTGCATGCACTCGTTTCAGCTTTAGGACGGCATACTCTAAGTGAGATTTAACAAATTCCCTGTAGGTTTTCAGAAAAGTTCCTTATTAATCTGCAAAAATCCTCATCTGAGCGTAAATAAAACCTCTGTACGATTTAAACTGCCTTTTTACAATGTGAAGATGGTAAGAGTAAGGAGTTTATTAGAAAACTGAGGTCCTTTTGTTCCTCGACAATTGAACGTGACTACCCATCCAGAAGGTACTTGTAGGAATCATCCTCCTCACTGTTACTAATTGTGCGGAGTCTTAGGATCGCACACTTCCCAACGTTAAAACTTTCGATCTAACGAGCAAACCAGCCGCTAAGAAGGTTGAGACTCTCTTGAATTGTGTGCCTATTGGCATCATATCTGATTGCCCTCCACTAGTTAACATCGTTTGCGAACATGACGGCGCTGCAACCCAGGTCGTAGACACAGTCTTTGATTAGACTAAGAAGAGAAACGGTTCTATGACGGAGCCTTAAGGACACCACTTAGCACCGATATAGGTGTTGACTTCGAGGTATCGATGCACACAGTTTTCAATCTTCCCGTAATAATATCTGCGATCCACGTCATCAGAATTCCTTTAATTTCAATTTCAGATAATTTATAGATGAGAATTTTGTGTAGAACATTGTCAAAAGCCTTCTTGAAATCAGTGTTGATGACGTTAACCCTACCACTTTTGTTCAATACGAGAGTCAACTGCTCTTTGGAGAGCAATAAACTGGGTAGACAGGAGTAATTGTGTCTGAAGCCATGCTGGAGCTCAGAAAGTAATCAGTTTTCCTCAAGGAGCTTCATGGTCGCTTCTTAATTATTTATTCCATTACTTCACAGCAAATGGAGGTAAGGCTGACAGGCTGATAACTGTTGACATAAGACCGTGCCGCACTCTTATATATGGGATATATATTGCTGCCTTCCATTCGGATGGCAGTTTCCTTATTCAAATGACAAATTGAATATATGCGCTGGTGTTTTGGAGAGTTCGCTCGCCAATTATTACAAGAACTTTGACGGTATATGATTTGCACCAGGTGAATTTGCTTCTTTGAGATTTTTGTTCGCATTCCATGAGATGTATTTAGAATAGCATATATTCGAGCACTGGACCGGCGTTTACTACGGCACTGTTAACATTGTCAAGCTGAAGCTCAGTTTCACTAGTGAATACCGAGGTAAAGAACCGACCGAAATGCCGGGCTTTTTTTCACCAATTTCAATGATTTCTACACCAACCCCATCCATAAATACACTACTATTACTAAAATACTGGTGTTTTAGAGATAATATTCTACCCGCGCTGATGTTTAGGAACACGCACTTGAATACATTATACTTAAGCAGCCGCCTGGTCGACTGGACAGTCAGTTTTTTTGTTCTTCAATGTTAACCTTTTCCCGTCGTCAGCATATAATTTTATGTCATCCGCAAACATAACAGTTTCACAGTCTTAGGCATTGAGGGTGTCGTTCACACACCAGGAAGTTTATCGGACTATTGCGATCTAGATTATCTAACAGCGACTCTGTGTTCTCTGATGGGCAAGAAACTTCTGATCCGTTTGAAAAATTCTTCCTCAAATTCCTTCTTTCCATATATTCTATAGATGAAACCTGTGTGGTATGCTATCAAAGCCTTTCCTGAATTCAAAAATATGACAACTACTGGATAATTCTTTTTTGTGGTCTTCGTCCACTTCTCTTGCGAGTAAAGAGTACTAGTGAGGCACGAGCTTCTTGGGCGACAGTCATGCTGTTTTCTTTTTTTCTAGCTTTCCATTTAATGCCTCTTACTAATACGCTCCGTTATTTTACACGCAATGCAAATAACCCTGGTGGAGGATTGTGTTGGCTATCAAGGCCTGAACCTCCTATATAGGTCACGGTGATGAAATCCTACTTGCATTCTTCCGGGAATTTGACTTTTTCAAATGACTTTTGGAATATGAAAGACTGGTTCGTTTTATTCGTTAGCAATTTCTTGAAGTGCTAGTGTGGGAATTCTATCCAGCTCAGGTTATTTGGCAGGCTTCATTTGGATAAATTCTGACCTGACTATGGCCGATGAATTTATACATCCTCTTTTATGAAGGATAAGAAGGAGGAATTAAGGAGAGGAGGGGAGACAATGGTTACCGAACGTGTAGAACAACAGCAAATAATTAGGCTCTTGGATAAAGACGGACTGAAAAAAATAGGACTGAAGAGATGCCTTAACCTGGTCTTCTATCTCCAGTATTCCTTCTGCAGTCCCAAGAGCAAGTTTAAATTTCTGAGTTCTCTTTATACTCCGTATTTAGAATCTCTTTACGAATTTCCATAGTGATCTTTTCACAAGTAATCACGCACTAAATCGCTGTTGTTTTTCAGTCTTTCTTTATACAAAGCCTGAGATAAAATGCAATATCCTCAACTTTGCTAACACAATCCATGAACTAATAAATAATTTCGTAAACACTCTTGATTGGCATAGCCTTCTTTCCGTCAACGATCCAAACTTTATCCATGAGCTATTGCAGAGCCTTACAGAAAACATCCAGTTTTTTATCCTGCTTAAGATTTTTAATTCCTATACAGCTCTTCTACTGTTCCACCTTTTCTCCAAAACAGACTTAAAAAATCACGTTAGCAACTTAACGATCCATCTTAAAGCTCTTTGTCAGTTTACTTAAGGATTGCACAAATATTTGAATAAGCATTGAAAATAAGGCTCGCGCGTGATAAGCGTAAGGAGTCTCGGGCACTAAGTGATACAAATTAATCCAAATCTGTTGCTCAAGTCTTCAATGTTCGGTCATCGGCTAAGCTTCTGAATGTAACTCCACCCTTACACGAATGTAACAAAAAATTTCTTACGCAGGATTTGGGCAAAGCAGAAATGTTAAATTCATTTATTGCCAACCGCTTTACCACTAAAACTAGCCCAACTCCCATAATTCCTCTGATTTCAAATTCAAATTCACATCTTACAACCATTAACTTCTCACCTTCAAGTATTCAAAAAGAAATATCTTACCTAAAATATTCATATTCCAAACATTCACATTCCGAACTCACTTATTAAAGAATTGAGACTTTTTCCACCTTTGCAAAGCAAATTAGCCTCAGTATTTCTAAAAATCGGTTTCTTTCCCGATTATTGGAAAAATTCTATTATAATTGCAGTTTTTAAATCTTATTCCCTCTCTGACCTTCACAACTATCACGGTGTTCATAAAACACTTTCTCTTGCGAAACTCTTCGAAAAACTAATTGCAAAATAAATCACGGATTTTTGCATAAGCAATCAAATTATCAACTTTTCCCAACACGGCTTTTTACCGGACCACTCTTGTGAAACCTGTCACATGTCTTTTCTAAATCAACTAACCTCTCTTCGTAATGATCATCTATCTGTTGTAGTTATAATCTAAGTAAGGCCTTTCGATAAATTGCTTCATAGAGGCCTTCTAGCTAAACTAGAAGCTATTGGATTTCGTAGTCCCCTTACAGACTTTATTAGATCATACCAAAATGATCGAAAACAAAAAAGATTTAGTGAGGTCCTCATACTAAAGTGCAACCCCGATTGTTAGTGGTGTCATTCAAGGTACCGTATTAGGTCCTTTGTTTTTTCTTACTGTACATAAATGATATAACATCGATAGTTAAACATTCTCAATCGTTTATTTATGCTGATGACCTCATATGCGTGTATTCCGTCTCTTACTCTACGATCGAACGATGCGTTGAAAAAAATTCATTAAGACTTAGACGCTCTTTCGGCCTGGAGCTCCACATGGCGAATGGAGTTTTCACCTTATAAGTGTCACTTCATGAGTTTTGGGCCTGTAAGGCTGCCGCAACCTCTTAAATTAAGACTTTATCGTATGTTTGTACTTCCCATTCTAGAATTTTCCTGTCCTTTTTTGGCTTAACGAACGAATCTAGCCGTTCAAAAATTGAAAATCTCGAGAAAAATTTCAAAAATATCGCCTGTTTCCGACTCTTTCAACTACTTACTTCGCAACACGATTCCATCTAACGAAGCAACAATTTATTTGGGTCAGGAGACTGGAAGCAGGTTTATTTCTCCTTTTTCGACTGAATAATAGTTAAACTCTCCCCAAGCTTTCTGTCATTACCCCCGTTAGTCTTCCTCATGACCTAAGAAATTCTTCCCTAATTATACCCCCCTGAATCCTCCCCGTGTAAGCGCTCTCTATTCTTTGCTTCTGGGCATAGTTTTCTATGGAATAACTTGCCAATTGAAATAAGGTCGTTAACTAGTCTATCTGCATTCAAGCGAAGACTGCACATTTATCTTAAAACTGATTCTATTAATCTTTTATTTTCCTCATCTTTTCCCAGTAGCTTTCCTCATGACTCGGAGAAAGACCCATCGGGAATTTAAGTGACCCTCTTGAAACTATATTTTCGCTACCTCGAGTTGCATATGTACCATGATGTCACCTTATATCACCAGTCATCCAAACGATGAAGTCATTTGGACGAACAGATTTGGTTGTCCACAGTCTAAAATGCTGCCATTTCTTTGGATACTTACCATCATCAGAATTCAATTCTGGATCCTTAGATGCTGAGGACATAAGTTCATTGACGCATTTTCATGAGATTTTGTTTCATACGCCTAATTGATCAAGAATGCATCATATCTACGTTTCATTATCTCATTCTGAAATGCTTCTGCAGTATTACCATACTCTGCCACCTTACCTTAACTTCCTAAGCAGCTTTTCTCCCACCTTCTATTCGAAAATGAAGGCCTATTGAACTCTGCCTCCTTTTTGAGGGTAGAAGTTTTTTTCACTGCCTATTTTTTCTAGTTCACAATTAATTTCAAAATATCACTAACTGTCGAAATAGCAAGATAAGTTTCGTCTACATTATTAAGTATTTGTACATTTTATCTGCACACATTGTCATAATTTTATTTCGTTAGTCATGTTTGCTTAGAAAGTGCCTTGCCGGTGCTTACCAAATATAAATTCTAAATAACTCCAATCTCACGTATTAAAGAGTTAAGAGATTATCCACCTTAACTAAGGAAATTAGTCTCAGTATTTATAAAAATTCTTTTCTTTCTCGATAATTGGAAAACTTTCTTTATAGTTGCAGTTTTTAAACCTGTTTCTTGCTCTGACATTCATAACTATCGCGGTGTTCATATAATGCCCTCTCTTGCGAAAAACTTCAAAAAACTAATTGCAAAACAACTTACGGATTTTTGCATAAGTAATCAAATTCGCAACTCTTCCCATTATAGCTTTATACCGGACCGCTCTTGTAAAACCTGCCACATGTCTTTTTTAATTCAAATAACCTCTCTTCGTTATGAGCATCTATCTGTAGTAGTTATCTATTATGATCCTAATAAGGCATTTGATAAAGTTCCTCATAGACGACTTCTATCTAAACTAGAGGCTTAAGGATTTAGTGGTCCCATTACTGACTTTATTGATCATATATCTCAGATCGAAAACGAAAACTTTAAGTGAGGTCCTCATACTCAGGTGCAACCCTGATTGTGAGTGGTGTCCTTCAAGGTACTGTATTAGGTCCTTCGTTGTACTTACTTTACATAAATGATATTTCATCGATAGCTTAACATTATCAATCTTAACTTTTAGGCTGATGAATAAATAAATAAATTCTATATTTAAGGCCCAGAGAGCCCCATCATTTCAAACTTAGTATCGCAGTTTAAATAAATACAAAGTGGATAATTGCTGCACTACGTGAGCAGCCATATTAACAGCAGAAAGGAACGATATGGAAGGCATGTCCGATTCAGAATGATTTGCAATTTTTCAAACAAAAGTCTAAAATCTTTGACATATACGGTGAACTAGAAAAGAAGCAGAAAAAAATCTCCTATGGTACAATGGGGGCGGAGTTCGGCGAGCCGCCAATTTAAAAAAAAGTAGGAGAAAAAACTGCTTCACTAAAAAATTAATAGCTGGATGCAATGGGATAGTATTGTGATGTTGTTGACAACGTATGAGGGTTCGGAAACGCTCCTTGTCGTGTGAGAGGTAATATAGCAGTCAGAGCTACTGATTTGTAACCACCAGTGGAGGTGAGAGAGGACTTCAGGGTCAAAACGAAGAGGGGACAGTAGAGGTCATGAGATCATCATTGAGATGCGACTTTGCCGACTGCATAGTCCACCAATCAAAAAGGCAAAACCATCAGAACCCGCCTTGATCATCAACTAAACCTGGTGGCCATCGTTGGGGTTGCAAAATCGGAGGAAAGTATCAAGGTTGTTAAGAGTTGGCGATGCTAGTTTAAAAGGGGGGGACGAAAAATTGAATGCAACGATTGACTCTGCAGAGGGTGATGGAAATATAATTAGAGACCAATATAATATCAAGGGAGGTGTCTCAAATACCAGGAGGACCCTTTTCAAAATCCAAAAGTGGCAAGTTTGGGAAGGAAACAGACAATAAGGACTTTTTATCTTCCGAAGTTAAATGGTTGGGATATTTTGTTTTGAAAACAGCTCATATAGACGACAACCTAATTTTGAGCGGAAGATTATTCCAGAGGAAAGCATATTTGGAGGTAAAATACGAGAATGGTTAGTTGTGGAGTTTAGTGGTGGTGAAATGATCATGAAGGAATTACGAGCGGCACAAGGTCAATCTACTGGAGTTAAAGGGTTAATTCGTGCTAGATTTGTGCTAGCTTTAAAGCGAAAAAGGAAGCAGAGATCGGCTTCGGGTCTTCTAAGCCACAGAAATTTAATGTTAGCTAATTCACATTTATCCGTTTAACAGATACTAGATACAGAAAGAGAAAATAATCTTTGAGAAAAACTCTGAAAATTTTCAATCTTACTTCAGTAAGAGGCATTCACCAGACCAAAGAGCGGGCAGCAGTATTCTAGGATGAGATGAACAGACATGAGTACAGGTTTAACTTTATGTCTGGAAGGAAGAAATTATGTGATATAAAACCACATATCTCTGCAGTCTTTGCAGAAATTTGGTCTGCAGGAGGTGATAATGCTAGCATATTTATGTAACTTAGACCTAGGTTTCTTATGGCAGATCGTTCTAAATGTGTATTATTTGGAAATTCCGTCAGCCAACTAGAATTCCAATGTGAGAGCATAAGAAGATCAGTGTTGATTTTATCAACGCAAGTTTTGACGGCGTCTTTAGAAAGTGAGTAAATGCACTTGAAATGGTCAGCGTAAACGAAATTTTGTAAAGTTTTGAGTACAGTTGAAATTTTGTTTATGTACACAATGAAGAGGAAGGGACCTAGAAACGTGCCTTGAAGAACGCCACTTGGGATCAGCTGAGGTGTCGAGTAGCTATTACCTACTAAGACCATCTACTTTGTATTAATTGTTAGTTTAAAAAAGTTGTTTACCGTCCCATATAATCAACTGGATAAATAAGTTACACTTTGCGCAAGTGCGTTTTGAATCTTTGCCCGTCTTATAGTTTTCTATTTACTGTAAGAAAGTAGCTGCCTAACAGAGATAACCTACTTAATGCAGCTCAGCCTGGGCTCCTCGAAAAAAAGATGTGACACCTGCAAGCTCTCTTTCATTGACCATGTGCTACAATTTACAGACAGCGCTTTTTAACGGTACACGTTTATTTCGAGTCCACTAAGGCTTTTGATCGTGTTGACCATGATCTCCTCCTGCAAAAACTTGCCTTCTTCGGTATAGGTTACAAGCTTCTGAACTTAATATCCTCCTATTTTGATTCTAGCGCACAACGAGTTAAGATTTCTTATGTCATCTCTAAGCTTAAAAATTTGAGGAGTGTAGTTGTTCAGTGGAATGTGCTTGGCCCACTCCTGTTTTGCTTTTTTTCAACGATGTCCCTGAATTTTTTCTGTACGGTTAGCCTTTTATGTACGCTGACGATTTAAAAGTTGCCTATCGATATAAACCGGCCGATCACAACACCGTCCTTGAGCTCTTCAAAGGGATCTTCAAGCCTTCGCTCAGTGGTGTTGCACATGGGACCTTTACCTTCCTTTTCAAAAAAATGTTTCATTATGGTTTTTGGCGACAATCATCAGCCCCAGTTAACCATAGACGGTCACGACGTAAATGTGTCAGAAGTTTTAAAGGAGCTGGGCATATCGTATTCTTGTTGTGTTAATCGGTCACAACACTGAACCCTTCTTGTCTCGAAAGCCCGCCGAACTACTGGGTTTAATCTCAGAAATTTTAAAACGGTTAATATTACAACCGGCCTTTATAAAATGTACGTCAGGCGTAGTCTGGACTACCGCTCGCTTATATTTATCCTTCTGCATGCAAGTGAATGGAAGAAGATAGAATCGGTCCAGCATTTCTTAACTAAAAGAGTTTTCTCTTCAGAACACCGAAAACTGTCCTACCAAAAACGCAGTGAGCTAAGTAACCTCGACCCGTTGTGGCTTCGCAGATTACAGAAGGGACTATTTTTACTCTTCAAACATCCAAACAGTCGTACATTTTATCCCTTTACTACTCTGAAGCAGCTCAACCACTCTTGGCGCACCATTCATCGAGATGTGTTTTTATTTCTTCCTCTGGCACACACAGTTAGATACTGCCAGTTTTTTTCAGTAAACGCCATAACAATCTGGAATAAGCTACCCAGAAGTATCAAAATTCTGCAAAGCTATCGTTTGTTTAACAGAACTGTCACTAGTGTTCTACAGTCAGGACACCTCTCACGAATTTTGTGTGCTGACTCAGTTGGACCCCTCTTCGGTTCTGATGGTGTTCTCAGAGTCTTGTGCCAGGCTTCATGCTGAGGGCTTCATACTCCGCAGTCCGTAATCGGTTAATTCCTCAGTCGATAGCGAGAAACCATTCGCCGATGCACTTGTTAAGGATCTGGGCATATCACGTTCCAACGGTCTAAATATTTCAGAGCATTGCACCCTAATTGTTTCAAAAACACGCAGAACTACCGGGTTTATCCTCCGAAATTTAAACCTATCGATATTCGGCTCCGCCTTTATAAAATGTACGTTAGGTCTGGCTTGGAATACTGTCCGTTCCTTTTTAGCCTTCTGTGCGCTAGCGAATGAAATAAAATAGAATCAGTCCAGTACGGAGCACCGTTATCTGACGTACCAAGAACGCTGTGGGCTTATAAACCTTGATCCCGTATGGTTTCGCCGATTATAGAAGGGAGTCTTTTTACTGTTTAAACTTTTGAATAGCCGTACATTTGATCCCCTTGCCACCGTGAGGTAGCTTGATCACTGTCGGTGCAGCAGTCATCACAATGTTTTTTAATATCTTTCATTAGCTCGCACAGTTAAGTATCGTCGGTTCTTTTTGGTAAGCCCCATAGCCATATGGAATAAACTACTTTTAGAATATAAAAATCCTATAAACATTTTCTTTGTTTACGGGAAATATCTCTAGCTTTTTGCATTTAGAACAGCTTCCAGGAATTCTGAGTGCCGACACGGTAGAATCTGTTTTCCCGTTCAACGGAGTGCGTGGCATCTGAGCTCAATGCCACGTCTTATCTTGAAGGCGATGGCACCGTCTCTGCAGCCCGTAACCGGTGAATTCTTTGGCAGACAGCTAGCAACCGTCCATGGATACACTCATGCATGGAGTAGAATCCCGGTTCGTTAAGAAGACAGAGAGACTTTAAACACACTGCCTTTGTGCTAGCCCTTCCCCGTTCTGAACTGCTATCACCCCATGGGCAGCAGTTATTCCACCATGAAAAAAATAAAGTTATTATAATAAACAGTAATAATTATATATATTCAGGATTTATTTCTCTGGTAGCTTGATCCATTTAGCTCCAATACCATCCTTCTCGTCTTTTGCCTCCAAATATGCTTTTGTCTGGAATATTCTTCCTTTTCGAAAGTAGGTTGCCATCTAAATTAGCGGTTTTCAAAACCAAATTACGTAAAAATGTTACTTCGGAAGATATAAAGTACTTATTGTCCGTTTCCTTCTCCAACTCGCAACATTTAGACTTTGAAAATGGTCCTCCTAGTATTTGAGGTGGTTCCTCTGTAGAGCTCAATCTTCGCAGTCGCGTTTCGTTCTCCCCTCTTTTCAACCATTATTGCCAACTGTTGAAAAACTTGGTGCGTTCCTCCGTTTTTGCAACCCTGTCGATGGTCTCCGCGATCTGTTGATGATCGCGGCGGGTTCTGGTGTTTTTGCCACCTTGTCGGTGGACTAGGCAGTAAAAAAGGTCACATCTCGGTAATGGGCTCGTGACCTCTACTTCCCCTCTTCGTTTCGACCCTGTTGTCTAAGATGAACTCCTCCTGTCTCATCCCATGATGGTAGTGAACAGTAGCTCTGGCTGTTATATGATCTCTCCCATGACAAGGAGCGTTCCGAACCCTCACACCACAATCCTATCTCACTGCATCGCACCAAGCCTATCAACTCTAGCTAATAATTCTTAAGTGAATCAGTTTTTATCTTTTCTTTCTTTAAAAAAACGGAGGCTTTATGAACACTGCCCCGATTTTATCGTAGGAGATTTTTACAACTTCTTTCCTAGTTCACCATATTCCAAAGATTGCTGACTCTCAATTTAAAAATGACAAATCGTTGTGAATCGGATGTGCCTAACATACTAATAATTTCTGTTGTTCATAGTGGTTGCTCATACAGAGCAGCAATTATCCACTTTGTATTTATTTTTACCATTGTACTAAGTTTTGTAATGATGGTGCCCTCTGGGCCTTTGATGAACGCTTGGGCTACTAGTTTCCACATTTTAAGATTTATATTTCTAACGGCTGAAGGCGGAGTTTTTGGGAATGAAGTGTTTCCACTTTTGCTTCCTACCTTTCTATCATTACGTTTATCCACTTAAGCAAAAGCTTTTTTAAGGTCATTTTTTGCTCATTACTGTTATCTCGATTTTGTAAATTGCAGTTACGGTAGATATGCCAGGTTCTGTTCATATTTTATGGCCAGTTTTGATCTATCTTAATATACCCTGTTATGATGGTGTTATGGTGTGCTAAGTGATTTGATCAGCTTTCAGACTTCCTCGTGGGATGCGCAGTAAAAAGTTCTTTTGGCCTATGGGAGGTTCTGTTTACAGGGACCGAAATAATTTGGGTTCAGATGAGCAGCTCGAATGAAGCAACAACTGATTTTTCTCCCGCGCATTTTTGCCTCTTGTCTTCAAATCTTTATCTTTGCGTCACCTGCGAATCGTTATCATGAAAGATGGTCCGATCATTCAGAGTTTTTAGTAACAGTTCGTTTTTCAGCCCAAATTGGCTTCTTCCGGTAAGAAAAACGGGATTGAAACTGGCATATTTTCACTTAAGAAGTGAAGTCCTTTGGCTGCCGATAATCAAAAATTTTAGGATCTTAGATTGGCCTCTTAATCTGTATGTTACAGCTGCTCGAAGGCCTTTCGTCAAATTACATTATTAAATCTTATTGGTCACAAATAGGCTCATACACATCAATAAAAATTAGGCGACAAATGTCTAAATAAACACCTTAGCTAGATGTAATACTGAACTACAGGATGTCTGTGTGTACATGGATAGGTTGTGGCTTCTAGATAAAGGATCCAGCCGGGAGTTAAATCACTTGTTTGAAGGTATCAGGGAGGCTGCCTAGACGAACATGTGCCGAAATTTTAAAAAGAGTAGAGGGCTAACTGAGGAATGGTAGGAATGAAAGTTAATTTTGAAGTTCCGCCAAATTCAGGAATCATCTTCCACATCCCCATCCTCTGCCTCTGTGTCATCGTCGTTGGGTGGGCTGGGTGATTTGTCCGGAGGGTCCTTCGAGTCTCCCTGGCTTTCTTCCTTCTGGGCCTCCAACGTTGAGGACTCCTGTGTCCAGTGCTCTTTATTGTCCTTCAAGAAGAACTCCCATGGCCTCGGAACAACAAAACGCGACCCTACAAAGGTATGGTGAAGGAAAATGGACACACTATTTTCTGGGAGATGATGCTGGAAATACATTTTAGCTCAACCTTTAAGCTTTCGGTCTTTCATGTCGCTGTGGAGAATACAGGTCACATCCACAGTAAAAGAGCGTGCCGCGTACAGTAACGAGGACCAACTAAAGGGAGACCTTATGGTCTTTTACACAAAGTTTTCCGTTTCACCTACCTCAGCTGTCCCACCCTTGTTCGGGCGGGGAAAGGGCGTTGAATTCGACTATGCAAAAATGCTCCTTCCAACTACATCCTGCTCAAGTTAACGCGTTTAATTATACTGAAGAAGTGGTTACTGTTAGTAAAATAAAACTTAAATTTTTCAAACCCTTTGGTATATTCAGTTTACTTAGTGTTCAGGTTACACTTTCTGCGGGATTTTCTAAACGTCTCGAAACCAGATCCAGAACTGTGAGCGGAATGCTTTCCTCACGTTTTGCACGGAGCCACAGACCCATGAGATGATGGTCAACCTCATGGTAGTGTGCGTTTCCTAGTACCTTTGGTAACTTTTGCAATATGGTTACTAGATCTTCCTTCAAATTTTCAATCACGGTCTCAAGCTTGCCTTCGATCAGAGTCCCTCGTTCAATGTGACTCTTGCAGTCCTTGGTGCAGGTCACTCGATGCACAAACTCTCTGCTTATCAGATCATATTTTATGAACTTGCGACAGTCCAGTCAAATGCTGTCCACCGTGTGCACCACAGTACGATATTCGCAAAGCCGGTGACATGCGCGCGATTTAGTGTATATTAAGAGTGGTCTTGCACTGCACTCTCTCCTCCTCTTCCACCTGGGCCTGGTGTACTGACTGAGTCAAAAAGACCGGAGGCGGACGAGGGGGCTTTTATGTCTGGCGCGGCAGGAAATCGAATCTGAGCGTACTACCACTCCCCTCCACGTGTTTCATTTTTTATGAGTGTGGCTCCGCAATACTGCTTGCCGTGCCCTAATCTAGCCGCCTGTTGCACCAACGTACATACCTACCCCGTAGCTGGTTAAGGGAGCATCTATGAGCCTACACTGATTATACAAATCACATCTCCTTGACAGAACCATTTGTCAAAAGAACCTCACCTAATCGACTCCAGAAGCAGAGATGGTATTTAATGAGTTAGCAATTGAGCTCTGACAAATTCTTAAAGTTGTAAAATGCCTTACCTATTAGAGGCCATGGTCTTACCTTGGTTACCTTGGTTACCACCCTAGAAACCATCAACTACAACTGTCAGCAAAGCGAAATTCGTCATTTAATGTGCCCCCGTGAGCCGAAAAGACCGTACCAGCTAAAATATTTTGGATATCTTCATCTTCGCTCTCTGTTTCATCTTCTGGCTTTCCTGTACGGCTGCACTCGTAGGCCGACTTGGAGCGGTTTCCATCATCTTGTCCAGCATGTCCCCAAGGACGACGAAGATTGGCTCCACGATAAAGTCAATGAAACCTAGGAGAAAAAGAGCTCGGTTAATTAAGCTAAAATCACATATGGTAAGCCCTTATGTCTGTCATATGAAGCATTATGTTATAAAAAGTTCAAGCCAAAACTCTGAAAAAAATCGGTTTGGACTGTCAAGAAAACCGATAAGTAGTTCATTCAGCCATTAGGCATTGGTCAGTCTTTTTTTCTGACTTATATTATATCGTGAAGTACAAGGAGTATATGTTGATCCTGTACGACACATATACTGTTGCTAGTAAGGCAGAAGGTTTGTCGAGCACCAGAACAATTAATTGATTATTCTGAGCTTTCGGAACGGTACGTCGGAGATAGCAGCAGTCACAAAAATGCGACACTTATAGCCAATCAATAATTGTTTACACAAGTCTGGGGTGACTGCACAGGGCTGCGTACCCTGGCACCAAAGCGATATGTCAATTGTTTGAGTCCCTTCCGTGGACCAGGCAAATGCCTGGCACTCGAACCTTTGCATTCGCAGTTGTTAGTGGTAAGTAGACATTTTGCTGCGGTCTTCCTATGACTAGTGTCAAACTGCCTTTAGAATAGATTCGTCAGATACCCATGAAGAGCTCAATATGTCGTCAGTAAACCGGAATCGAAGAAGATACTTTTAGTACCAGTTTTGTTGAAGGAAGTAAAACAATTAAGCCAACTGAAGCCTTTGGTGATGCTATACTCGCACGCATTAACTCAGTTAAATGTGTTACTAGAAATCTTTAAGTAGCTATTAACTCATGAATGTGATTATGCAACTCCTCCTGACAAACCCATAACCTGGCGCTTGCGTAAAACTTACCGATCTGAGACTGGGGCAGAACGACAGTTGTGCGATCGCATAGAGGTGAAATTGGCATCCCGAGCTCTTTTTCGCGATCACCCTAAAAGTTTAAGAGGCACAGACAGTTGTATAATGCGGAAAGCTAGAAAAAGGCCTCGGAGACTGCAGATGGGGTCTACCTGTCGGAAGAATTCTTCACTCAGGATTTCAGACCAGTGTTTGTGTAACTTCCACTCCTTGCAAGGATGGGCAATGTCAGCACAGTGAACGAGTAACGAAAGAGCTTTAAGTTTGTCGATGCTGGAAAAATAACGAAGAGTGTGGAGTAAATTTTTTATGACTTTAGCCAGCACAAAATGCATTGGTTGTGGGGTTGATCTTACATTTCTGGTATGGCTATGAGGTTTTTCATAGTCTTAACTTGGGAGAAGTGAAGCGACATATCGGTGTTGAGGACCATCTCAATGACCGAAGCGCGGAATTCCCTGAAAGGGAAAGGAGGGAATCAGAAAGTGCGCATTTTAAAAAAGAAAACTTACCGAAAAAATAAAAAAACATTTGCTGGAACAAAATTAGATGCTGCTGCAATCAGCTACTGATCTCCTAGGTTGAGGTGATCGCACACCGGTAGTCGAGGAACAAACGCTTTTACAACATGGAGTACCGGACTTAAACGTTTGACGACTCGGATCCGGCTGCAATCACGTTTAATCAACATTTCCACGTAACCTATTCCCAGCCACAGCCAACTTACTTGACGACATAGCTCATTTCATTGCCTTTTGCATATGTAAATAACACTTATAAATCCCTTGATGAGGAATTGCTATCGAACCTCTTGTGCGTGTTCTGGAGTTTGAACTCCGGGCTAAAATGGGAATGTACATTTTCGATCAGTAATCAGGGCATGACAGGAGACGTCCGGCTGAACGCGAGGAGCTGAAGATTTCTACTCGGTTATTATTTTTTTCAGAAGGCAGTTCGAAAAACAAGACTTTCTTGTCCTAGTTACTTGTCAGCTCTTTTCAGGACGAGCAGTAATACCAAACATCCAATAAACGGGAGACTCTAGCATCCCGAAAGTGAAAAACGTTATTCACCGGTTCAGCTGATAGGCTGAGGCTAGAATTTCCCTTGGTCTATCACCGACATCTCGATTTTAAGGTTGGAAATGGTTATTACAGTTATCGTAAGGATTACTTATATGACCCTCTTAACCACCCTATGGAACCACTGACAATACAGGTGACTCTGCATCAAATTCCTGCTAATTTGACGTTAGGTTTAAGATTGGGTTTAATGCTAGCATTAGTGTTAACTATATAATTAAGTTAGGGTAAGGATAAGAGTTATGGTTGAGGTCAGGGTTTAGGGGTGGTTCTAACTACATGGTGAGGGCAGCATTAAAGTTAAGATATGGGCCATAGTTTAGCCTTATGTTGGGGTTAGGACACGGGCACGGTTGAGTTTGAGTTTTTATAACGCCACTACATATCAGCTTAATATTGTAATATGTATATATGTATATATGTATATATATATATATATATATATATATATATATATATATATTGAATAACTTAGGCAGAGTGCATTCCGAGATGATATGAGTGAAGAAAAAAAGGCTCGTCGGAAAATAGAGTTGTACTCGTGATTTTTTCAAGTTGTTCACACCAACCCGTCGTCAGACGAAATGAACAGAGGAGAAATGAAATGTGTCATATATATATATATATATATATATATATATATATATATATATATATTCATCTTAAAAATTAATAAGCGTACATGCCAATGGGTAGAATTTTGAGTGTAATGGGAGCAGTTGAAGGCTGAAGCTGGAGCTCCTTCCTAAAGCAGGTGATATTCGTCGGCAGTTTTGAGCAAAACTGCTAACATTGAGGGCCGAAAAATATTTTATGAGGGAAGGTGAACTTTGCCGTGAACCACAGAATAAGGCAAGAACTTTCCGGTTTTGACATCCGAACTTACCCCTCTTCGGGACACGGGAAATTGCGTTGGAGTATGAAATTTCTGGAAGATTTTGGCAGATTTTAAGAATTCCTTTGACCCACTTGTGATAAACTCGGCGGCCTATGTGGGATTCGAACCCACGCTAGCAAGGGGAAGGGCCGAAGAAATTATTCAAATCTGCCAAAATCCTCTACTAATTAATTGTACCTGGTAGTCATCAGGTGGATTCTAGATTGATTGCTTAGGAAATCCCGCTTGGGCAGTCAGCTTACTGTATCAGAATTTGTGGATTCTATACGTTGCAGTAGACTGGGCGGGTAACTTAACCAAATTGTGATTAAACTCACGGCTCCCGGTGAGGCCTCGTAGCTCAGTTGGCTAGATTGTTGGCTGTACTAAAGCCTTCCACTTGCTGGCATGGATTCAAATCCCACTGAGTTTTTCACAAGTGGGTCAAAGGAAGCATGAAATTACCTCAGCCATGAAAAGCTGAAATAAGGATAATCAAAGCTCTCAACTCTATGCACAAGAAGTCGAAAGCGGAAGTTTGGTTTTCACGAGGAAGGCTCCCCTGCGCAAACTGAAAGGCAAAAACTGTCGGACAAATAATGCTTTCCCGTTAAGTTACCGCTCGTTTCGCAGGAAATAACATAATTCTTCAACTTTAGTGAACGCAAGAAAAGGAAACTTAGTCGCCAGTAGAACTACATGGGCATTTTCAGCATGGAAGGTGTTGCAATGCAAATCTCACTGGTATTGCTCTTTTGACATCTTTTCGAAAATGTTGAACTCTGCCTCCTTGGTGATGCGAAAGACGGCACTGACATGGAAACTTTCGAGGACGTTTCGATCGTTGTACAAAAGGGCAAGTTCCGTTCTGAAAGTTGTAGAGGAGAAAAGGTTAGATCGCAGGGTGATCTTTCCAACATAAGCAAATGCTAAAATTAAATTTCAAAGAAACGAACATTGGGCAACTTTTTCTGGCCAGGTTACGACAGCTGGTGATTTTGACTGCCAACCTTCTTCGCTCTGCCGGATGTCATGAGCTGACCAAACTCATGCAAAGTGTGAGCACAATTTGAGTGAGTAGTTTAGCTTACATTTAAGTATTGTTATTTTAGGTTTTGAGTGGATTTGAGGGCCTGGAAAACCTTTTAATAAAGAGCGATACGTGTTCAATATTATATAGTGACGGAAAACAGGCAGGGTATGGGCGAAATTGGAGGTTGCTGGACATCCAAGAAATTTCTCGTGCTATCTACTATCACAGCGTTAAAGTGCAATAATTCGTTTTGCATTGCACTATAAAAAACATGAATATACAGGTTTTGTTTTGTCGGTTGTGATTGCTAATATGATGATAGCGTGGGCTCACCGATCTGCTTAAGGAACATTTATTTTCCGTTGTGCCCTGGAACTCAGACTAGAGTACTCACAGGCAGTCGCATAGCGACGTGTAGCATATGATGATAATGTGGAACCGACAAAGACAAGGGAGACCGGAATGGCCATTTCTGGCTTATTAGCCGTCATCAGCCAGTTATACCCAATCCCAAGTGTGGAACACCTGGCATTCGAACACGCAACCTTTGGTATAACGTTTTTGATTGATCTTAAGTATATTAATTGTCGACTTTTTTTGTGTACGTTCATTTTTCTCGGCAATGAGTTTTCTTGTTTGGGTGAATCTATAAATATGACACAAAAGGCCATCTCCATTATAAAGTATATCAAAAAGCTCACTACTTCGGTAAACACTTTTAAGAACATTCTTATTTCGAAGGCTTTGATAAACACATAGAACAGGATCTAAATTTGTTGGCAATGGATTGAAAACAAAGAAAATCGTTAAATATTCACCAGTATTTCAAGGACGATCTTAAAGTAATTTTCGTCCAATAGTATAAATATCAATAAATAGTTTTGACGCAAGAATAGTTCTCTTAACATGCACACAATGAAATGCTTACGCTGTCACCTGACAATTCTATTCATCGAATTTACAGTTATTTTTTACGTTTGTGGAATTTGCCGTTTATTCAAAAAGTTCGTATTTCTCAGCAAAACAACAGTACTTTTCACATTTCCTTTAAGTATTAAATTCGCTTAAGGTTGTTCATTAATATTTCAAGACTATGCTACGTGCGTTGATGCCGATGTCCGAGTGATCATCAATCTTTCGTTAATTTCGACATTTTGCATGAGTTGGGTCACATACTGTATATGAAAGAGATAGAACGCGGGTTCGGAAAACAAACACTTTATTCTCAGCCTGGGGTTCTTGTTATCCAAAAATTGCTTTATTTACTTGGAGCCCTGAGTGTTCTGGAACAGTCCGGCCTATCAAGCGCCAATCGTGAAGAGCTTTCTGGAACATTCCGGCTTATGGTGTGTGCATTGTTGATTAACCGTTTCTTGCGCGAGAAACTCGAATGTTCTACTGATTATTGATTGGGCCACACGCGTGAGCAAAGGCATCACGCGGCCGCAACAAATGCTGATTGGCTGTCTGATTTACCACCTGCATTCCACGGCCGGCTTGGCCTGCTGCACCCTGCGGGGTTACGTATTGCCTAACCGTAGGCAGTGCTCTATAAATGCTGAGTCCGGACCCTGAAGTTGAAGCCAGACTTCGCTGAGGAGAAGAACAACGCTCGTGCGGGTGTTTTGCTGATCGAGGGCCTGCGACGCTCAGACTGTCACGTTTTAGGGGGGGGGGGGGGGGAGGGGTGACGGTGCCTCGAACGTGGCGGACGCGGACGTGGCGTGGATGCGCAGAGAGGTTTCAGTGCTACTGCTCATCAGAATTGCGGCCTAGTCCCGCAATGTTTACGTTAAAGGCGAACGTTTCGTAAGAAACTGGGGAAATCTGCAGTTGTAAGTTTTGCAGAAGCAGTTAAACATTAACAAAGGCATCTGCAGTCAGATGAAATTGGCTGACATTGCCAACGCCATTGCTGGCATTTTTCATCTGCCTATAGTACTATGCGTTGTGTGGCTGCTGGTGGGGCTCGAAAATCAGCCTCAAGGCACAACGGAACGAGTGAGTCCTGTAACCGATCGGTGAGCGCTTCTTACTATACTTACTATTCCCGATTGAAACCGACGAGGCAACGAGCTTGTGGCGCAGTGTGCTAGAACTTTGGTCTTTTACCCAACAGGTAGCGGGTGTTGAAACACCGGGGGTTCGGTATTGCTGGCTGCTGACGGCTAATAAACCAGAACTGGCCATTCCAGTCTGTAGCCGCTATGCGCCCCAAAGCACAAAGAGACGAGTGAGTCCTGTAACCCATCGGTGAGCATTTGTTGGGTATCTGTAGTCCCTAATACCTGCACCAACTTAGAATTCTATAGCAGAAGGGAAAAATAGCAGACGTGATCCCAGCTGACTTTTAACTCTAACAGCTCCGTCCATGCCGGGAAATTTGAGGTCTGTATATCTGATGAAATGTTTCGGGGAGTAACGGACTTATATGAATCTGGTTCACGACGGCTGGAAATCAATAACTGCGAAGGCAAATATTTGCTCTCAGTTCATTTTTAAGAGACACAGTGAAATAAGATGACATAGCGAATTATCGCCTTGATTAAACAGCAAAAATTTCATTCCCTCTCGAGAAAGTTTTACTCTTTCCCGCAAACCACGATTAACCGTAGATCATCGCTCTGTACTCCATGCAATGGATAAATTTCTATATATATGTCAGGATGTATCAGTTGTTGGCTGGCTAAAAAAGGTGACTCTCGCTGAGATGCCCCATATGGTGCTAGTTCTCGGCCTTGTACAGAAACTTTTGAAGAAATAGGGAGAACCCACAAGTAATGTAAATCGAGCAAAGGTAAACTCACTGAGTTTGTACGTGGAAATTGTTCGTTGTCCCTGTATGTTCAAAATCATGAATGAGCGCAGCGTAAACTACCGCAAAAACGTCTAAGTCGGTTAAGTAGTCCTGCAAGGGTAAAAAAACCATCTCAGGATTTTTAGCATTCGCTACACTACTTAAATAACACTAGTAACTACAGGTTGTGCACATTCAACTTACCCGAAGTCGGCTCATAGTCATTACTACATGGCAGGTCTGAGCCACGTCCGCCGCATGCACAAGGTTGTGGTAGGGGTTCTTGTACTTGGTATAACCAATCTCCAGCCGAAGTAGTAAGCTCTCGAGTCTATTAGTGTCCAACTTAAAAAAAGGACATGGTTTGTTTATGGAATCGACAAAAAACCGCAGAAGTTATCCTCAATAAAGTATTCCTGAAACTCTGGACGCACCTGGAATTTATTGATGAGATTGTACTTGTGCAGGAGTTCGAACCCAACGTACTTAAGTGCGTGGTTTTCACTGACGTCATTGAACTCGAATACGTCAAAATTCCAATCATCTAGACCGCCCTAGAGAAGACGAAAAGGGAAAACCGGATCGAGGTATTAGTTGAGATGTCTTGGTGCGAATGGGCGTTCGGCGCACCATGTCTGATGACTTGGGGCTCACCTTTAGCATCAACATAAGGTTCGGAGGGAGAGTAATGTTGCTACAACTTGACATGCGCCGATAAATTCTAAAAGGATTAAAAACCTTGATTCAAGAAGATCAAATACTAACATTATTCGCAATGTTCACTCAATAATTGAATGGGGGATGCGTAGGCAGAAGTCTGATTTATTTTCGGAACAGCAAAGGCTATATACCGCCTTACAGGTTGGATTCATAGTCCTCTACTAAATGCCAGAATTACTGCCCCAGGACTTAGCAGGTACTAGAACTTATTAAGGGCTTGTGTGAGACAGGAACCTCTTTTGAGATACAACTTTTGGAGGGTCTACTAAAGCTCAATCGAGAATTCACAGAGGCTGTAAAAGACGTGCTCTGTCATCTTTGGTTTTCCTGCTTTCATAATAATATAACACCTAGAGCTCTGTTGCTGGATCCAGGGATTCATTGGGTGAAACACTCGATCAGCTGGACCCTACAAAATACTTTTCATAAGAAGAAAACAAGGGTACAAAAGGCCAAGTCATTGTGTATTTTGATACCTGTTCCGAGTCCAGTGCATCATAAAGTTCTTAAAAGGCCAGACGTAACCTTTATATACAATGATTCCGCAAGCAATTCGGCTAGGTGACAAAAACGGGCCTTACGTCGAGCAAATGAATGAAACGTTGAACTCAATAACAATTTGCTGCAATGCGTTGAGCGTTCATCAACGAATGCAAGTCAATGTTCCCGATCTAAACCGGCAAGACAACGAGCCCGTGGCTCAATGGTTAGAGCGTCTGACTTCTGATCAACGAGTCGTGGGTTCGATCCTCGGGTGGTGGACAACCTGGGGTTGAGTATGGCTGGTTGACAATGGCTACTAAGTCTGAAATGGCCATTCCAGGATCCCTTGTCTTTGCCGGCAATATTCAAAGCCCAAAATGTCTCTTTTTGTCCTTCTTATTTCTAGCATTAACTTTAAATATAAAGACAAACAGTCAAAACTTTTTGCTCGTGCATGAAGTGTTTAACCCACTGAAAGTCCCCTAAAGTAGGTCATTACGTTACTTAATTGGGAAATTATAGCATAAGGCAGGCCCAAGGCCATTTTTCCTACAATTGAAGGAGGTTTCAGCATTGCAGAGGGCAGAAGGTTCCCCTCGCAGCCCCGAGTTCCTTGCTGCTAAAGGTGGTGGTATAGCTTAAAGGCCGGGGGGGCGGGGAGGTAATTTACCTGTCAACGACAATGCCAGCCCTAATGGCGTTGGCAACGCTTCGAAAGTGGGGCTTAGATGCGTTGAGGTTTCCGGTGCCAGCATTCCGCTTAAAAGTGGATGACAGCCAATCGCGGACCTCGTCTGGCACCTCGGAGCAGGCGGCATCCGAGAGATCGTCATCTTCATCCCGGAGGCGTCTGCTTCGCAGAACGTCCAGCAAAATGGAAGAAAAGCACAAATTATCTAAAGCTGTCTGGCAGAAGAGTCAATGTGGGGGGGGGGGCGGGAAGTCCTAAAGTCAGGAACCGCTGCGAAGGGGTAACCAGATAATGCTGAAGGGGACGGTTAAGTGGCCAACTTCAACGCTTGTTTTTGTCTTACTAACCATCATCAGCAAGTAATTTGTAACTTTTCGAATGGAGGATGTATGGATTGAGCCCAGGTCCAAAGGATCAGTGAGAATTTAGGCCATGCGCTCCATTGTTATAGGTATGAACTCTTGTTCCATTTGCTATGATCAAAAATATGCAAAAAGAACCTGCCAGAAGTGTTCATTTATCAATAATTATTGTGATATAGCTTGACTTGCGGCTAAAAAGCGCAGTCAGAAATCTTTGCAGCACGTGAAAGGATTCCACATCGACCATAGTTTCCGACGAGGTCCACCATGTGCCCCAAAGTGGGGTTAGCGCAGGGACGGTGACCTACGTGTTAAGTAGTTTAAAGTGGTAGTTGACTTGCGCAGCATCTACCGCACTCTCCCCTCCTCTCCCACTTGGGCTTGGTGTCAAGACAGAGTAACAAAGATAGGAGGCATGGGGATGGGGCGCAGGTGGCCTACGCGACGTGAAGGCGCACGTGTGCGTGCCACTACACCCACTGGTCTATGCAAAAGAACCAGGAGTTCAATCAACAAGATAGGTGGTCGGCTTGGCTCCCACTGAGGGGAGTGCCATAAAGGACACATTAAGAAGGAGCCATTGTAGTCTAACTCTCAGTCCATCCGTCTACCACTCCACAGAAGTTGTGAACTGTGCGCACGCACACACCTTCACTCACATGGACATAGTAAATGCTTCTCCTACCCATGAATGGAATAGGTGAGTGCCTATGGGTAAATTGATAGGGATACTTTAGTGATTTTGACCGATCTCTATTCTTACCTGAAAACAATCCCAAGACCTGCGGAATATTACCGCATTTGAAAAACTATATTTTGTTCAGTTAGGTTATCATCATAGCGCCCCAAGTAGCCTACGAACCACAGTTTATCATAGTACAAAAAACGCAGCTACACAAGTGGAGTACGGCGTTTTCAGTTTATTTCGTCAGAGTAATAATCAATGCCTTTACGAACCCTATTGTTTACCTACCGGCGCATCATATACCTCTGTACATACACTCTTCAAATAATCGATATTAAAATAGTACTTACACAATGTAAGTAGTGCTGATTTAAAAACGAATGCCTACCTCGTCTCTTCCATGTAGGTTTTTTCGACCACTTGAATGGCATACTCCAGGTTGTTCAGGAGAGCGTTCTTGGTTATACGGTTGCGTTCCACCAGGCGGACGATGCGTTTTAGGCTTGCAAAGAAGCATATAAAGATTGAAAATCAAAAATGACATTTCTCATCGTGCCTCTTTAAAAAGACATCCACATCTGGTCGATAAAATCATCAGTTTTAAGGGCCGCTGCAAAGGAAAGGCTCCAAATTCAGTAACTCCAATTGGTTGTTGACAGCTTAACGCAGTCTTTGAAAAGCTTAATTTCATCAAGAAATGTTAGCCCTCAGTGTATGCTGGTAAGAAATCTTATAAAACCTGCTAATAAAGACTCAACGCAGTGGAAACTCCTGTCTTCAGCCTCATTGAACGCCGAACTGCAGAAGCACTAGTGGGTTTGACTGTGGGGCCAACACGGTTATTTAGGGAAAAAAAGTATCTCTATCAAGGACATTATAAGTAACCAGATTCTTCTTTTACTGTGACACTGTTGGTTGAGATTGACTGTCATTTGTACAGAGAAAACGGGCGTTCCGGTGACTGTTAGGTGATAACGCACAAAAACCCACTGACTTTGGGCCCTGAGAAGGTACTTTGCGGTGCCGCCTTTTACAGAACCAACAAGGAGACTCCTGCGGTCCCTGGCTTTATGACGAGCGTCTCACAGACCTGCATCGCAAATTTTGCAAAACCTGTGATCTAGCCCACAGTAGGGAGGGAATGGAACACCGAGTACCTATCGCATTCGCCAGTTGCATGTGCTTACCTACCGTGTCTGACATAACTTTGAGGCAGACTGCTGATCACAGCTTGCCTTAGTTTGGTAAATGCTCACGATGTCAGTTGGCAGCATGGAAGCACGCAATTCAATTACCCAGAGATGTTTGGTCTGATTAGGCCTCAAAACGCTCTCAAAACCCCAGAACCTCCTGCTCCCGAACATTTCAGTGGTTTGCCGTGGGACACGTGTGTATGACCTACGCACTTCAGTCTGTCGCAGCGCCGGCACTACAGCAAACAAACTCAAACCCTGTTTGAGCAGAGAGCTTAATTTGTCTCCATTTTAAAACCTAACTTCATTTTACCTTGAGTTGGGATGACCTTAAAAAGAGTCCACCACCGCCACTGCCGCACCCGTGCCCCGGCTTCCATCCGCCCACGTTTTCGCCCTCACGTCACCCCTCTCTCTCTCTCTCTCCCGTGCGTGCGTGCGCGCGCGAGTTCCTCCCTAGTCCTGCCCTGTGATTACTACTCAGTCAGTGGCTGTAGCCTGGCTACCGTCACATGACAAGGAGATACTACAGTGTGTGCATCACGCAGTTCGGTGTGGACTTGTGTCAGAGGCGTTGCCGTTATGGCCGTGGGCTTAAAGGCGGCTGTTGTCCCTCCCTTTTTTGCCTAATTTTAGGGTTGATGTCAAAAAGCACGCCAGGTCTTCCCTCCTGTTCACCAGGCGAGGCCTGTCCCCCCCTTTTCCAGCCCACTGAAGGTCGCCCTCCCTTCCGGAAAAGGAGATGCAAATGACTATGAGAACCCCAGGTCGCGGACAGTGAGGGAATTCGGAGCAGCGCCAACCTTCGCCATCCATTGCATCCCCCTGCACTTCCCGCCCCTTTAAGGTCCTCGTTTTGTGACCCGAGTGCACCATCCCTCCCGAATCACTGATTCCCATAAAGTAGGGGACGTTTTCATCTCTAAAACTACATAGGACTCCTCTTATGGCAATTAATGCCCTTTGCCGGACTCGAGAGAATGAGATAAGTTTTATTTTATCCAAACTTGTACACCCTGTGAGCTCGTCTTTACTCATATATCCCACAGGAAAGTGGGAATTCACGCTGGTAGCCCAGTCCACACTTTGGTAAGACAAGATAAATGCATAGGTTCCACGGTTCTCCCCTGCCTTCTCTTGATAATCTTGTTTCTAAGCCGAATGGTCTTACCGAGAGAGGAGACAAGGGAAACCAGAATGGCTTATTAGCCGCCATCAGACAGCCATATCCCACCTTAGGTTTTGCAATACTGGAGTCTAAGATTCGTGACCTGTTGGTTAGAAACCCTAGCTCTAACCGTCGAGCTGCAATCTTCTTATCCTATCGGTTGTGATCAGGATGGATACTGAAATGGTCATTGCAGTCTCCCTTGTCTCTGTCAGTCGCGGCATTCTGCCTATCTAACTAGCCCCTGTGTGGCGGCTGACGGCGCTCGAGAATGATTTTGTCCCGAAATGCGACCGATGCGCACCCATCTACGAAAGCCCTGCTTCTGTTGAAAAGTTATCGGCCACTGTACCCCCAACCGATGTGATTTGGGCGGGATTTACTCTCATACCAGCTCTACGGTCAACAGATCCCGCGCATAAACACCGTAAGCAATGGGGACATACAAAACGCTCGTAATTGATCTCCACTATAGACAGATGCATTTGATGGTTTAAGAAGATCTCACCGGAGAGCACAAGCGTAGGTGGCGTCAGTGCTGCCGGGTGAGGGCAGACCTTCCACCGAAAGTCGCCTCTTCGCGTACTGCACGACACCGGAGGTGATAAGGCTGGGAAAATCGAAGGATCCAGAGCCCTCGGAAACCCTCTCCTTGGGGGAGGTGGAGCTGGAGTCGCAGGGACTGCAGTCGCCGTCCACGGATTCTAGTTGAGGAAAGGGCAAGGCCTAGCAGACAGGACAAGTTGCTTGCATGGTACATATCGGCGACCCCACTGGATAAAAAAGGATCTTGCAAGAATGAGAACGTGGAGGCCTGGTGTGGCCTCTAGTCTGGCGGCTTGCACCTCTCGCGATGATTTTGGCCTCGTGAAACTTTAAAATATGGTGGGTCCCGCTGATTGAGCTAGCGTCCGGAGTAAGATCCCGGTTTCTTCAACGCAGTTGATTTGTCGACAATTGCATCAGATCTGATAACCAACGCCAGACATTTCCTGCCGTGGCAGTCGGCCTTTAGGCCCATTAACCGGTGCGTGTTTGTTACCTCTGAACTGTGTGCAACTCCAAGTTCAAGTGCAGTGAGAAGGCCGCTGATGGTTCCCAGGAAGACATCGCCAAAATTTAGGGCCGCTTGGATTTGGTCTCTCGTGTCCTTTGCGTATGCACCGGTTGTCAAAGTTACGCGTGTAGCCATTCGCTCGCAGTACCGATCGAAGATATTATAATTCAGCAACCTTGTCTTCCGTTTCACTCCAATGCGTCTAAACGCTCCGGTAGAGCACCCATACGTAACTGTGTGCCTGACTGGGTGATTGAAGTTCAGTACTTGCGTTGCATTTTTTACTTTCCTGAATACTTATGTTTTTAAGCCCCCAAAATCATTGCAGCAGTCAATTAATAAGCACAATGACCTCGGGGTTCCATATTCTGTGTTGCGATTTTGCCTGGGTAAGCTTGCTAGCCACGTGGAAAGGATGCGTGTGACCAGCAGTCCTGACAACAGCGATCCGTATCGCCGAGTCATCATCACGCCCCTTTGGTTTACCGGTAATGGGTAAAGCAACTATGTCGTATAAAGAGGACGACGTCTTTCACCGCGGATGGCCGAGCACGCAACAACAGTGAAGAGGGACGACCCTAGCTTCCAAGACGCAGGACATTCGTCGCACTCAGCCACACATTCAAGTTTGATGAGGCCAAAATGTTCGCTAGAGGCGACAACCGCTTGAGCTGCGAGAGAGCGCGGATGCTCGGATGCTAGCTGAATTACCTAGGCTCCTGCTTTATTAGCGAGTTAAGTACAAATGTAAGAAGATATTTTTCTTAGGTTGACGAAAACGCACAGATCGCTAATCGGCCTCACTCGTTCCGTTCGGCCTTGGGCCTCATTCTCGAGCCTCGCCAGCAGCCGCGCAATGGCTAGTAGTCGTGTAGGCAAATTAGCAATATCAACAAACACCAGAGAGACTGGAATGGCTATTGCTGGCTCCTTAGTCGTCATCAACTAGTCATACCCAATCCCAGGTGTAGACCACCTGGGATTCGAACCCACCACCTGTTGATCAGAAGTCCGACGCTCTAGCAATCGAGGTTCGGGCTTAACTGGAGAATGAGGAAGGGAAGCCAATGCATCACCGAGTCTTGAATCTCTGTCAGCAAACGCAAGAGAGACTAGGGTGGCACTTTCTGGCATGTTGGCCGTCGTCAGCCAGCCGTATCTGTGCCTATTACTGGTCGCTATGTGATTGACTGAGGGGCTCCAGATTGCATCCCAAAGCACAACGCTACGAACACATCCGGTAAGTTATTCGATGAGCACTTTTCTACCATAATTAATATTCACGATCACAACCGAGTAGTTAACAGTCCCCTGGACTTATAAACGTTAAAAACTCAGTGAATCCGAATTCTAATGCAGGTCAGCCAGACTGACGATGGCTGATAAACCAGAATTGTAACTAGTTTATTTATAGCTCGGTACTTGTGGCCTCCTAGATTTGTTCCATTAAATTGGAGAATCACATAGGAGTGGCGCCAGGCTGCCTAGCTAAATTTCTCTATAGAATTCAGGGATTCTCTCCACCCTGAAACTCCAGTCAAAATTGTATGCCTGCTGTCACGCAGTAAGGAGCACAGTGAACATTAAATAGTCCTTTCTGCTGTGTTTGATGTCTTCACTTTGTTTGATCCCAAGGGCAGATAGGAAAAACCCGGGAAAAACGGTGAAACACTCATCTGGGTTTGAATCCTCCGGCTTGAAAGCCGCTGGCGTTACGCATAGTCACCTCGATTGAGGATGCTGGTGAGTTTATCTTCACTTCGGGTGGTTTCATCGTGCGGCCGTGTTTGCCAGCATTACTTAAGTTCGGTGCGACAATCCTCTCTTACTCTTGATGGAAGGTCTAGATACCTGTTGATAGACTTGAACTCTGAATACCGTGCCTCATGAGTGCGTCGTTCTGCTTTTGAGGTGCCTCGGCCTAAGCTAGTCGCTTCTTGAATGTCGTAAATATGGCCCGTTTATCCAGTAAGGGTTGTTAGTGGTGAGTTTGTGTCTAGACTCCGAGCCGCCAGTTCGTGCTCATGCATGCGGGTCTGCCATTTTCATCCAGTTTCCTCGACGTAGTTGCAGTCTCCTTCATTGTCAAATATGTAGTAGATAACTGCCGAGGTTTCGATGTCCCTAGGTTACATCTCGCGGTGATGAATTGTTGCCTGCAGTCGGTTGGCTCTTCGAAGCAGCAACAACAATACAAATCTCTTCCTGTGAGCAACTGAAGTTTCTTAAATTATAACCTCAAAACTCTCATCTTTGCAAATCGGCCTTGAGACAAATTTCATCAGCACACATGCCTGAGACACCAAACTCTCCACTTATGTGCAGACCTCAGAAGCTCTCTTTCTCACACACACACACACACGTCAGTTTGACCATCGTAATCCGACGATGTCCATCGTATGCTCCATAGAAGCGTGGTGCAGGGACGACGAGTTGTGTGCAAATTCGTTTAAAGTGATAGCAGACTGGCACTGCATCTACTGCACTCTCTCTTCCCTTACCCGCCTGTTCTCGGTGTCAAGACATAGTCAAGAAGACCGGAGGCGGGGTCGAGCGCAGATGAAGCATCTCCCACGGAGTGGAAGATCGGGGTGCGGCATGAGCCTGTACCTACGCGTGCCCATATTGGGCACGACACGCCCCCCATGTCCGGCATTTGTTATGGGACCGCATCCCATAATAATAACGCCCGCCGCACCCTGATTTGGCCCCCGGGTTGGTCCAACGCATCTACCACGCGGCCCGTTTAGGGGCACTGCAAAACACACACACACGCACACAGCATATAGAACAAAAGTAACGCTAGCAAGGCTGTCTTTTTTCATCACTCGCACAAGATCCTTCAAACTTGCAAGCAGACGAGGAGAAAGAAAAAATAACGGCAGTAGAAGCATGATAAGCACTCACGGCAGTAAGCCACGCCCTCAGCAGCAAGGGACAGTTTCTCAACCTTCCTGGGCGGGAAGCTGGCGATGATTTTTCGATCGTCGATGGTCATTGTGTCACGGGACGTCTGCAACAGATCACTGTCCACCTCACAGTCCTCAGAGTGTAGGTCAGGCGAGCTGGAGCAGGGTTCAGTGGAGGTGCCCGGTCTCGAGCGGAAACCGCTGTCCGAGGTACGGTTGCCGGCACAGGTTCGCCTCTCCTCCCTCACGGCTGCTGCCTCCACTTCTGTGACCGAGGGACGCGGGTCGTACTGTCGCTGCTGCTGCTGCTGCTGTTGGTTGGGGTTGGTTGACTTGTTCACGGGTGCGTTACCAATGTGGGTGGGGCTTGTTGAACCAATCCAATGCGAGTAGCAAGAGCCCATCTACTGCCTTCGGTAGGCGTGCAAGAAAAGGTAAATCGTTAACATGATCCCCTTCATCCGAACGCAGACTCGTCCCAAAACAACCATAGACATTGAGAAGCAGAGGAAGTAGACGCGATCGCTGAAAGAAGAACTTTATTCGCCTGACGTTTTGGAGGTATGCTCGAACCCATCCTCAGAGACACCATCAGATATGGGTAATTCATACACAGAGAGTTGCATTATCGATGGGATGCAGTTCCTATGCTGCCGCATTCCCTGGCCAATTAACAAATACCCCTTCACGGAGGAGTAGTGCTCCCCGAGTGGCTACTTAAATCGGACAAAAGAAGTCTCTGCAGGAGATATGGGTCAGGGAGTTCATTGTACTTGTTCATAGACGGGTGAATTGCTTACATGCATCGCGACCCCTGCAGGACATGGGGACAGAAACTGCGCTAAGGAACTTCGAGTTGGGGTTAGGCTTACGGTTAGGATAGTGTTTGCGGTTAAGGCTAGGGTTTGAGTTTATGTTAAGGCACGAAAACGAAAGATGTCAAGAAGTATGGGCTACAGGTGGACGTACCTTTTTACTGGTGTAATTAACTGAGACTTGGTGCAGTTTTGGACTCCGGAGGCTCACCGTAATACAGGTGACTTTGCGCTAAATTTACTGAGGGGTTGACTTAGGGATAGGAAGAATTGTAGGGCCAGAGTTAGGTGTAAGTTCTGGGTAAGGCTTAGTGTTAGGTTTGGATTTAGAATACTGGGATAGGTGCCATGCGGGGATTTTAGTGCACACACTGCGACGGGTGGGGTTTCCTACTCCCCTGTCATAGAAATTGGGGGACGTTTTCAGTCAAATGCAGTAATTAGAATACTGGGATAGGTGCCATGCGGGGATTTTAGTGCGCACACTGCGACGGGTGGGGTTTCCTACTCCCCTGTCATAGAAATTGGGGGACGTTTTCAGTCAAATGCAGTAATCGCCTACAGGATATTTGAACCGTCAGAGGTTTCCTGTTTGTTGTGATACTTGGAAAATTTCGAGTGCATATTAGGAAAGCTTAGAACAAATGTATTGTATCTTTCTCCTGTAAGGTCTCATGCAGCATTGTTATGTTTAAGAACAAATTCTTATAATTTGCTTGTTTGAATGCTCCAAAGAGCACTTGGTAGCTCATTAGCGGACGATCTGTTTGCGTTCTGGACGACGCAAACACCGAGGTCTACCGCTATCTCGACGCGAAGTAGTAACTTGGTTTTCTAAACAGTTACTTCATTCTCTAAATCCCGCCTTATGTCATAGAAATTCAAAGTCAGAAAGACCGAGAATACACAGGGGACCAGCGGCTTACAAAACCTAATTCCCATCTTCGCATGCCACACACAAGATGATTTCAAAAGCCATGATGAACATGCTCCGTTCAATGTGTTTCGGACCCTCCACGAGTAAGACTGCCATAGGCTGCTTTAAGAAGTAATCGTTTCGGTCTGACTTTCAGGCCTAAGTGGAAGCAAGTTATTCCGATAGGTTAAGAGCACTGCCACTACCTCGTACCAATGACAGGCTGAGTGAATATGGAATCAGGAGCAGAAAGCGAGGTGGCATGAAGCCGTTGCAGTACGGGGAGAGGCACCTTGGTGGTACCAGCGGCCTTGCGGTATCACCACCCTGACGCGTAACCTAAACATCCTGGAAGTTAGCAGTAAACACCCCGTAACTAGTCCCGTGTCCCGCCAGTCCGGAAACCTGGCGTCCAAGCCGTGCTCTCTCACCCACCCGTTGAAGCTTGTTTGTGCTGGGGGCGGCGCAAAGCAAATTCTAAATCTAACCCCCCTGCCCCCAACTTCCAGGCACGCACCCACCGAAGTCACTTCAAGTCGCTTCCATCTCGGGTGCCTTCTGGAAAGATACCCGTCTGAGAACGGAGCAGAGGCGAGGTGACCGTGTCGAGGCGGCAAAGCTGTCGAGGACGAGACACCACTCTTTGGGACGGGGAGGGAGATTGAGGCGGGGGAGGAGAAGAGGGAGGTTAAGCGCGCCGGGGTTCCGCGGCATGTGGTTAAAACGCGGTTAGAATAGAGCACACTATATTACTCTCTCTACATATTCGCTTATTGGTAGCTATTATTGGCTCTGTTGTTGAAGTTTGTCAGCGAACACAAAGGCAGGAACTGGCAAAATTGCATATACATCAGCTAGTAAGCCGGTAATCAAAATCGAAGGAATAAAAAGATCACAAACCCATGTGGCCAGACTCTGGTGCCGATTTCGAAACGATGGAGCCTGTGTCAATGAAATGCTGAAGCGTTCCCCATAGCCTGCTTTCGATGCTGTTCGCGCGCACGTTAAGAGTAAATTGAGCTTACGGTGGTAAGTTTGAACCATTGTCCCTTCCCTCCCTCCCTCCTCCCTTTAGCACCCCTCTTCCGCACAGACGAGCTAGCTGGTAAACAAGTGTTCTTAAATCGACTTTGAGTAGCACTGTCCTCTGATTGGTCAATGTAGAGGTAAGAGGGAGCGGTTCATCCAAAAAGCGCCAAAATGACTGCTCGACACCACGACCGGACTTTGATCCTTTTTGAAAATGTGGTTAGAAGCGCCCAATCAGTAGAGCTTTTTTGGTTACATAGTGCTGATGTCCAAAGTTCATGTTACAAGGTCGAGTGGTATCACCGGCAGATACTCTGGATGCTGGAATCGCCAGCTACGAATACGTCTTCGTCATCATCGTTGTCAGATCGGGAATGACAGTCTATTATGGGGGCAGCCGGAATTCCTTGGCTTCTTTGGAATTTAGAGGTGCACCCAGCCCAGCCTGCACTGAAGAGTTTTTTTGCGAAGAAGCGTTAACTGGGAGAATAGCATATTTCCTGTCAGACTAACAACGGTGACCATTCGCCTAAGGGGAGCACTGGATGCTCTGCTCAGCTTGGCTTCTGAGCCACGCGGGTGGTGAGCTCCAGCGGACTTGGTGACTGTCTAGCTGAAACCAGCTGGGGGAGTCGCGCAATTCCGCGAGACCCTCGGCGGTGCCGACTGTCGGACAGTTGGGGCTGATCAGACGATGTCTGTTTCTGTTGGTGCCCTGTAGGCAATTTTTGCGATGACATCGGCTCTTATCAGGTCTTTCGATCGACAGGGCTTGACTATCATTAGCTGGCGATTCCCTCGTTCATCACCGGCCGTCTCCAGTTACAGCACTACCCCGTCGATCAGTTACACGCCCGGCATAATCCTTGGAGGAGACCTCTGCCACCCATTAACAGCTATAAATGCAGCCCATGGGACGGATGGGCCTGCATTAAACTCCAAGGGAAGTTCGGAGCTGGGTTAGCGTAAAGAGGCTTATACTCGTGTTCAACAAAGTCAACTTACTTTGTATGCAGTTGCTGTAAGCCGGAAAATATTAGAAGGCAACCTATTAACGTGTACTTACTCTAGCACAAACCATAACCCAAGAGAAAATTATCAGAAAAGACAAGAGAGACTGGGATAGCCATTTCTGGCTCATTAGCCGTCGTCAGCCAGTAATATCCAACCCCAAGTGATGCACCACCCGAGGCCTGAATCCGCGACCGGCTCGTTGTCTTGCCGTTTTAGACTGGGAATATAGACATTTGTTGATGAACGCTCATCGATCGCTAATGGAACTCACTCGTCCCGTTCTGCATTGGTACTCACTCTCAATCCCCGCCAGCAGCCACATAAACGAATGCCTAACTGAAGTCACAACCACAATCTTAAATCAAAACTTTCTGTTTAGCTGAACCCCAGTTGTATCTATAACCTAACCCTAACTGCAATCTCCGTGGAATTTAGCACAAGACCCCCTGTACCACCGGCTGGTTTCTTGGTTCTTGTGTCTTATTCAGAGGCAATTCTTTCAGAATACCTGCGAAGTATGGAGTCTTTAACGCCATACGTTTCTAGAAGTTGCGAATGCAAATTTCAGACGGGCTGTAGTTTTCTGCAAATCGATGATAAAAATAATGAACTTTGATCTATCCTATCGAATTTATTTGCGCCTCAAAAACCATTTTAAAAATAAATATTAAATGATTATTTATTTTTAGCTGGCAACGCCAACGGAGAAAAGCAAAATCACCGACAATCAATTCATATTGGGTCAAAAACTTCAAATGATGCCTGCCAACTGTCGGTTTTGAAACATCACCTGTGTAGTCCCTTGCGTGTAAAAGCATTCGCAACTATCTAGGTCGGTGTTTTATGCGTCACCACTCATGTGCTAGGAAAAAAGAATGAACTCCGATCACCACAGCTATCAGTTTCTTGGCCTAAGTTTCTGGGCTCAGAGAATAACATCAATATAGAGTTAGAAGGCGCTAGCAAAAAGTAGTATTTGCTGCCTCCTTCAGCCAATCAGTAAGGATTTTGGGAACTACGAATCGTCAAAACGATCTTCCGTCCGCATACCTAGCCCTGCGAGTCCATATCCAAATGACGTATAGGTGTGCTGACAGAAGACTGGAAAAACGGTCTGTTTGCTGTTGTCGTCCTTGTCTATGAAGGTAGCCTCTTTTATGGGCCTGAAAGCCCAGACCATTTAAATCTTTCTGCTGATCGCAAAACCTTTGTCGTCTTCTGTAGAATCATAATACCTCGGAACTCCAACAGCTGTCTTTATAAATAACCGAAACATTTTTGTATGATTCTTAAATGTCAAATGATACAGCTTTTTGATGAGTTGACTTAATAATCATTCCTTAAAAACGGACATTAATTGTGAACGACTTCGACGTCCTATTCGAATGGAGTTTGCTTCTTTCCATGCAGGGAGGAATGAAAGCTAAGACTTTGTTTTTTAAAAAGAAAGTGGTATTATAAACCTTCTTCTAAACCTAATGTTTTGCTAGGAGAAGATGGATTTACGGAGGCCTGAAGGAGATGATTGCTTTACCAAGATTTTTATTCAGTCAATAACATCGCTGAGGTGTACTACGGGTAAGCATGTTGTAGCCACGAATTTCTCTCCTACTTTTTGGCTTGTCTGTGGACGTAAATTTATAAATAAAACTCTGTTGGGTTCTCACTCTGTCAACTATTTACAAAAAATGGTTTTGGTTAAATACCCGTGCCACAAACTAAGAGAACTTACGTACCCTTCGGTTGGCTCCCTCTGGCGAGTGGCATCCATAGACAATTTCGAGACAACCGCAATCCAATACCACATCAAGGGTGCTATCAGAAACAACCGACGTAATTAATCGCCCTGGTCTTCTCTTTATTCCAGTCCTAGCGCAGTCCCCAATGCTGGTGTGCGTGTGTGTGTGTGTGATGGCTGCACGACAGTGCGTCAACAGCAAAATTTAACCCTCCCGCAGCGCAGATCGATGTCAAGGTCGTGAGCAGTGGGGAGTCCTTCGGCCTCACCTCGCTTGCTGCTCTGGCGAACTGACTGACAGTCACGTGCTCAGACTCGCCTAATGGCGATTCGTCCCCCTCTCTGCTCCGTCCAACGAGGCGATCGGAGGAGAGAGGGTGAGAGAGCAGACAAGAGGATTGGGTGGACTGGCAGTGGGGATGGGCGAGGCTTTGCGGCCACCGCCCCCTGCCCTGGTCTACGCCTTCGGATTTGTGGCGGTACTAGTGGGGCCAAAGGACTGGACTGCCGTCGTGCCATGTTAGCTCTCGTCGCCCGGGTTCTTTCTAGAGAGGGAGGAGGGGAATACGAAAGGACCTTTCCCACAAAAAGCGCACGGTTTGAAATTCGAAAGTTGGGTGGGGCACTGGGGCGGCGTTTAAGAGGCAAGGGAGCCTTTAGTAGATAGTTGTGGACCATCCTAGTGCACGCACATGGGCAGACAGGTGGGCAGGTTTTACGTCCTGGCTTAGCTACCTTAGCGCTCTATGGATGGGAAATCGTGGCAGGCGTGAGGTGGCAGTGATCTTAGTCCATCTGGTTACCTGTACCCGCCTCAGCAGATGAGCCTTGCCGCTGAGACGAATATGTCCGCGTGCCGTCAATGCATCTAGCCGTACTTCAGACACCAGGAAAACTTGCAGGTTGAACGAGACAGGATTGGCGCGCCTCAGTAGAGGATGAGACAGTCTGGCAAATGTCTACCGACGCAACGTTGCCTGAAGGAAGATTGGCCAAATGACAAAACGTTGTGGAGCTAAAGGACAGTTGGTTGTTTTCGCAAATGGGTTTGTTGGTGTGGTTAGATTTCAGGATGGAAAAGGGGTATTCCATTTCATTCTAGGGCCCCAGGTTAGGGCTCTTTGAGGTTGTGGAATGATGAAAAACAGCTAATCTCTGCATTAGTAGGAATCTTTGAACCACTGGAGTCTAGCGCAGACCCAGAAGCCTTTCAGTTTTGAGGTGGGTACTCGGCTGATTGTGGACGACAAATATGCCGGGAGCTGAAAGTTCGCATCCTGATCTTGAGTTGAACCGGAAAAGACCTCAAGCGAATTTTTGGATTTGCGCATAACCAGCAGAAGCTACGTTCGGAGCAGCGGACCTCAAGCGATTTGGTTTGATTTAGACACGATGACTGGCCACAGAGACCGCAAATGTCGGTTAAATGATCAGATTCCGCGATGGCATTTGCATATTTTGCAGGGTGATTACCAGGACATTTTGATGATGGCCTCATTTGTGAGTTCCGCTGTTACAAAGCTTTTAAACTCCTCACATGAGTCGAAATGCATGAAACATTAGTCTTCATTTCCAGACATATTTTTAAGAAGAGCCGATCACCTAGGCTAGGCCTAAGCAGCAAGTATTATTGAAAAGGTAGGGATGCCCTAAATGGCCGCCTAAACAGGTCACGGAAATAGGAACCGCCCACCCGCTTACGTGGACTTTCGGTAAATCTCAGGAAGGGTTAATAAACCCGTGACTTAACGCTAGCTCTGACCCTAACATAAAACTTGACTTTCACCTTAATCTTATCCTAGCCCTACCCTAACCCTACTCCCTGCAGTTTACTCGCTAAAAGCGTTAACCCTTAGCCTACTCATAACCCTAACCCCAAACCTGACCTTAACCTGAAGCTTAAACCTAAACCTAAACTTAACCCTAACCCCCCAACCTAATCCTAAGTATAATTTCCTAGCATGATAATAACCTTAACTGCTCTAATACTAAACATAATTTACTTTAAAATCAGTGCAAAGCCACGTGCATTGTATTCGACTCCTTTTCCCGTGTTCTATGTAGGCGACCATACAAGGCATCGTTACCATTAGTGAAAATTACAATAAGTTCCTTCCTATTTGCGCAAACAACATTCAGATGAAGCGGCATCTTAAGTTGGGTAAACATGTTCTATTTATCGAAAATGTCTGTGCAAATCCAAGAAAATATACGTAATGAATCAATTATCACTTAAAGAATGATGTGTTTTAATTTTTGAAAATCTATACTTTCACGAATATTTAAGATTGTGCGTTTAGTATATGCGAGCCTGCGAATGTCGCTTACAGGTTATGAAAGATTGCCAAGATTGTTAATAACTCGGAAACCGGCATGAGCAAATGCCCAAATGTTTGGAAGTAATAATGAACAACATTATGCAAATTGAAAACATAAAGAAAATATTAAAACTATCATACGATAGTTCGACCATCGTAGTCCGACGATGTCCACCGTATGCTCCACGGAAGGGTGGTGCAGGGACGGTGACTTGCGCGTGGATTAGTTTTACGTGATAGTAGGCTTACACTGCAGCTACCGTACTCTCTCCCCATCCCCCACCTGAGCCCGGTGTCATGACAGAGTCAAGAAGACCGGAGGCGGGAGAGGACGCAGGTGACTGGCGCAGCCGGAGCCGCCCCTGGGCGTACCGCCAAACCTGGCTCGGATCCCACGGAGTGGGAGTGCCATAAAGGCCACGTTAAGAAGGAACGATTGCAGCCTGACTGTCAGTCCGCCAGTCAGCCTCTCCGCACAACACACACTGGGATGACCACGCGGTCCGAGTTATACCGTCAGTTGGCAACCTACCAAGCCACGGCTCTTAGCGCACCATGATAGGTTCAAATGCGTCAGATTGTTTATAGTGAGGAAAATGCGCTGAGCCGTTGACCTTACTCTCTACCCTACCCCCAAAATCAAACCACTGTCCGAGCCGGTCAGTTGTCTGATGCGGAAGTGAGCACAGCTGCTGGTGACAGCGTCTACGCGTAGTACGTACATGACCGGGCCCTCAAAACACGAACACCAAGATTTCACACAACAGGGGGTTGAACGGTTCACATCTCACATGTGTGGGATAGCCAGAGGTCACGTTTAGAAGGAGCCATCGCAGCCTGACTCCCAGACCACCAGTCAGCCACTCCACGCAAAACACTTTGGACTGACTGCGAGGTTTGAGTTTAATTGTCAGTTGGCAACCTTCTAACGCACGGCGCTTATCACCCCGTAATATTCTAAAGCTTAGTAGCAACATAGTGGCTACATGGATAAGGAGCCGAGGATCATACTTGTCTCTCAGACAGTTATGCAGACTGAGAGCATGCTTTTGTGGTGTTGCATGTTATCATGTCAGGTGCAGAGGCTAATGAGAAGAGATGTACGTGTTGTGGTATAGCCGGCGTTGTTCTACGACAGGTTTTCATGGAGACGCACGCAACCTGATATGCCCACGTGGTGTGTGAATGTGCGTTGAGTCGGATGCGGCTGGTTAAGGACCGTTTCAATCTTTACATGCCCACAAGTCAGTGCATAGTTTTAGAGTTCAGAGTAGAGTTATCTAACCAGAACGAAGAAACTTCTAAAGTAAAGCCAGAAGAGAGAAGATTTGTTGCGGAAAATACGTCATTCTTATCATTCGGGAAGTGCGTGAACGGATAAATTTTTGCCTTTTCTCTCTCTGAATTCACTTCCAAAGACTAGGAAGAACATTGGCCAGCACTTAGGAAATGTTCACCCAAATCACTTTTTAAATTGACAAGTTACTAGAAATGGTTTTCTATTTTAGCCAGTGCATCTACATTACAGGCCTTCCTTGTGGACGTCTGTTGTCTTCGGCGATTAGGCTTCATGTAGTTCTGTGTTCACACCTACGACTTAAGCGGCAGATATAGAACTCGCATCATGGGTACTAACCTACATACCTCTGTTATTCTGACAGTGTCTGGGACCATTAATTACCTTAACCCTCTTTTCTGGCGATCTACTGAAAACAGCAAAAATGTGATATATACACTGAAATTCCAAAGACTATGTGAAACTAATTTGTCTCCACAGAGTCCAGGTTAAAAACAGGTAGTTGACAAGACAAAAATGCCTCTAAATCGAAGAAAATGGCAAGTTTTGTTATTTTATCTTCCAATCACATGCCACATCATTCGACATATGACCAGATGAAAACTTTTATACTCGCGACTCTATCAAGCAACCTAAGAAAATTATCTTTTCCTCGTCAAACATATTCTAACCCATGTAAAAATAAACAACGATACCTCAGGCTCTGACAAATTTCCGAAAAAAACTTTGCCGAGCATAAGGCAGACACCTGTTTACTAGTTCATAAACTGCACAAGTTTATAGAAGATATTTAGCCAGGGAAGATCCAAAGACGGTTTTAAAGTATTTTGCGTTTATGACGGTCTATTTATTCATTTGTTTGCGTTATCGAAATCGGGAATTTGAGTTTATTCAGGTAATAAGCGTTTCCGCAACTTCAGTAATTTAAATTTTTAAATAATTTATTGCTAAGTGTGATACTATTGCTACTCATATTTCTTTCGCGTTTCCATTCAACTGATGACGCGGTATTTTGGTCGGCACGTTTGGTCCGTTTCCGAAACTTCTGGGATTGTTTTTGCATTTAAGCATAGGTCATAATTTAGACTAGCTTCTTCTGTACCTCCGGCAATGCTGGGTTATAAACTGTCGCATCTATTTATCTTACCTCCATTCAATTAAAATTGCTGGAACAATAACGCGCACAAGTTCTTAGCTGAATCTTTTGTGTGTGAGTTCATTTCAAGGCCATCTTTTTCAAGGTGACCTTCAAATCTGCTGTCCTTAGGTCTCTACCCCGCCGTGGACAGAACTAGTGGCAGCGATAATGACTTCCCAGTCAAACCAGCCAGAAAGCACTGTAAGTATAAAATAGCTCGTTTTTTAATCAAAAAACTTTTCGAGCTATGCCATGAGGCAAATGGCTTGATTTTTTGGAAAAAAAACACATAAATCCTGATTAACTAAGTAAATTATTTTGTTGGTAAATTCTTAACCTGTCCGTCAAATACGTTTTCAGGGAGGCTTTGATGTGAAGTGGATAACACGAAAGCAATCTTGACTCACACAGTTATAGTTGTGCTATTTAATGAAGGTTTAAGGTAAGATAAATCATCGTGTAGCATAATCCTAAGGTATTTTAGTCACATAAGGATGCCGAATTTTGAACAAGATATTTTACGAAAGCGTACATAAATACACCCTGTAGAACGCGACTACTTAATTACGTTGCATTTATCCCTTTCTTTTCAATGCCTTTAGTAATTCAACTATATTTTATAGAAACCCATCATAACAATATGCATTCCTTAATCCATTTGGTGGCAAATAGCGTATTCTTCAAATTGTATAATTGAAGAAAATGTATCTTTTGGTTTCAAAAATTTCAAATTATGAGATTTTATTAGAGTACGGAATGCCCATTCATAAAACATGGTATCTGTTCATTTATAAATGCTGTTCATAAACTATAAAACATGGTCCACATTCACTTCCCAATTTCACTGAAACTATATGAACTCTTCGGTAGGCTCAACACGATCAGCCTTTCTTATAACCCTAACACAGTCCACACGAGAGTAAATATTCGCGATCGTAGCCAACTGGACAACGAACCCGCGGCTCAACGGTAGAGAGCTACTTTAATAAATGTTAAATGACCAAAGAATCCGGGTTCAACGTCCACGTCCCGCAACCCAGGAGTTTGTTATGACTGGCTGACGGCGGCTTATAAGCCAGAGATAAATATCCCAGTCTTCCGTGTGTTTAACTACGTTCCTCGGGAATGGAAATACAATTTTTTCCTAAATTCTGGACCCTCATTCCCCAGGCCATAGTCAAACACGCAACAAATGCATCAAACTGTTACAGTTTTAAGCCCACCCGAAAAATCAATACCGTCCGTAATTTCAGCCAATAAGCAACTGTTTGAGACGGATGGCCCGTTCGGATTGGCTGTCATATTTTTTAAATTTTCTTGGAAGATTTTGAACACGGCATCTAAATGGGGATGCCAATTAATACGTGAGTCTACGATCCCAATAAATTTTTCAGCGTTGTTTAAGGGAACAGAGTTCGAAAATTCGAGTCCTGTCCCACGCAAATGTGTGCAAATTTCCACCATGCGCCTCTTTACTGCCAATTTATGTTCTCGTGTACCTTTAGAGGCAGATTATCCGTTTTGACACCAAAATAGTGCAGTGCTGACATCACACTGGTTTGTGCGTAACGTAAAGCTGATGCTTCCTCAGGCGTCTTTCAACGGACTACATATTTTCCGTTATTTTTAATTTGAATAGTTTGTTTTGTACGCCTGAGAGCATAAACTTTGCAGGGTACTTATTTTCTGAAAACAGTCTGAAACCTCAGGTAAATATCTGTCAATAATTATCGGCGTCAGAGCAGTGTGGTTTTTACTCGATTGAACAGAATCTTAACGATATATCAGTTATTTGTACGAACGCGTTAAGAGGCATCCAGTGAACACTTTTTAAATGCTTTTTTTACACACAGGGACTTCTTTTTATACGAGGTCATGAATGCCACTCTCGAAAACCGTATACATGAGTGCCTTTTATTTTTATGGAATTAAGACGCCTTTATGACCCTGATAATAGTGCTTAGAATGAATTTTTTAAAACAGCTTATTGACCATGTTCAGTTTAGACGAAATTTATTTTTCTATCTGATACTTAGGGAAATGTACATTCAGGCTCCTGGTTGGTTTACAGTTCTGAAGATTCGAGGATGAACGTTCACCAATCGCTAACGCAACTCACTCGTCCCCGCTCTGCCTTCGGGCTCATTATCGATCCCCACCGGCAGCCGCGCAGTGATTGGTAGTAAAAGTAGTAAAAGTAGCAGATGTAGTAGTAGTAGTAGTAGTAGTAGTAGTAGTAATGATCGTAGTAGAGGCAGCCCAACAACGCTGAAAACGACAAGCGAGATTGAAATGGCCGTTTCTGCCCCATTAGCTATCATCAACCAGTCATTAGCAAATTCCAAAGATGTAATAAGAATGATTTGCTAATCGTGCGTTTTTAATGGGAACCACAACTCAGGTATGATTTTGTTAATATTTACGTAAATTTTATATCAGTACCAGAAGGCATTTTCACGTAAAGGCAAAAATTTTGGTTACTCAGATTCGCGAAAATACATCGCGTGCAGTAAGAAACCCCAACGGGAGCGAAATTTAAAATTTCATTTTGTAAGCTTGACAAAATCACCCTAAAACCGCGACGAACTCCTTGCTTTTATACCTTGAATTTCGGGAAGTTACAACCCTTTTTGAGAAATATAAAATGTGTCTTATGCATTTCTCCAAGTAACCCAGAAATAAATTACATCGGCATCGAAAATCGATGGGTCGAGCTAAAGGATGCTTGATGCGGAGACTAGCAATCCACGCGAAAACGCAATAATTTCCCAAAACCTCACCCTTTAAGATGCCCGAAGACAATTATTTAGAGGGACATATTTCAAGAGAAAGTAATTTATTTTCCAGAAGCCTAGGGCTAATAATAGCATAGGAGAAGGGTGGGGTTTGGGAGAAGTTGAGAAAGACTCTACGAAATTGTGACGTCATGAAGAGCCACTAACCAACGCCATCAACCTCCGCCAAATGGTTGCCATATTTACCATTTCTCCTCCTCCTCCTTCTCCTTCTCCTCGCAAGAGCCTCGTTTACGGCTTTAAAAAGGAGTGAAAATTCTCCTTCCGCCTGGACGCATGAGGCTTGTGCCTGGAGGGCTTTGGTGCCTGTACTTATTTTAGACCGCAGAGCATCCCTGAGACGCTGCTGGCGTGGGGGGTGGGAATGGAGTGGACGCCGTTGATAGCTCTTGCGCAGCCAGCGAAGGTCACTGAGAAAAGCCGTCATATTTTTCGACTCTGTTTATGCAACAGAATTCCCTGTCTGTCTGGTTTCTCCAACACAGTGGGATTTCTGTACGAATAAATAAAACTTGACAACGTGCAGAGGCTGCTTATCAATTAGGAAATACGGGTGTTGGGGGAGTTGGCCCTGAGGGGTGCATTCCTGTGCTCATGAAATAGACTACTGCTGCTTGTGCGGACACGAACAGCACTGAACTGAAATTGAAATCAGTACAGGAAATCTTTTGCTCATCTGGTTAAAATATTAAACATATTTTTGGCTATTTAACTGCCAGCGACTTCAGAGGCTTAACGGGACGGGCATTTTCAAAATTGTAATTAAATGGTTAGGCGATGGACTCAGTGCTCGCTAGCCAATGAGTTTGGATTCAAAGCACAGGTAAGCCAAAACTTAGGTTTATGTACGGTTAACTGGCAACGGTTAGTATGTAATGAAGTATCTCCCGTTTTTTCAAAATTTATTTCAAAATTCACAACACGACTCAATTTTTAGCGAAAAATCTCTGGAGTAAACCTTTAAAATTTGGCTCAGAAAACTTTTACCCAAGCTGCTCTAGTAATTTTTAAAGTGGTTTTTAAGTTTCATCCAGTCTGCACGAATGTGTAACATGTTTTTTCGGATTAAAATTACAAAATGAGGAAACGTCTGAAGGTATAAGTAAAGTTTTAAACCCATTTGTTACTGTGCTATGCAGTGTCAGTATCAGTATATTTGAGGGAGATGTAGGTGAGTCACCTTTGAATTCCCTATTTGTACATACGAGTTGTAGTATCAAAAAAAATAGTATCTCGTTATGTTGGCGAGGCCAACATAGTTGAAAAAGAGCAGACAGTAAAAAAAAACTCCCGGTGATATTTAGGAGAAAAAAACTGTCGCCCTTGGGGTGGGGTCCAACGGGAGGCATTGCGGAGGTTACATGAATCAGCCAGATGCTCCCTTGCTGATTGCAGAGTCCGTTGAGGGATTTCAAAGGCGGAAATATATGCCCAGATCATCCTCGGTCCATTGCGGTTCGAACCAAGGGAGAACGTTCATACACCTCATGGACGACGGCCGCCAGGTCCAGCTGATGCGAACACTCACGGTGTCACCAAGTTGTGCAAATACTTAAGCAGCGAAGACCTCGAGGACCCCAGCATGGGAATTATGGGAGAGTGCAAGACCTCAAACGAAAATAACAAACATAAAGAAATGTTACTTACATATAGCTAGTAGTATCATAACTACCTTTTTTGCTGACGTCACTCTAGCAGCTTTCGCACCATTATATCGATCTAACTTTCGCTTAAATACCTCCAAGGAGTCCGACATAACAACATATAGAGGAAGACTATTCCAAGCTTCGTCTACTATTTTGGAGAAGAAGTACTTCCGAGTGTCTAGCATTGCTCCAGTCATACGTAATTTGAGAGGATGACCTCTCAAGTTCGTTGTTGTGGCTAGCTCGAAGAAATCACCTGGGACGAGACAACAGTCCTGTACGCGTAGTATGCGGAATGTTAGTATCAGATCCCCCCGAAGCTGTCTATAGTGCAAAGGGAAAGAGATTAAGATTCGACAGCCGTGTTTCATAAGGCTGTGAGCTATGTCCAAGGACAAGTTTTGTTGCTCGCCTTTGGACCTTTTCGAGGATGTTGATGTCTTTCGCCGCCCAGGGTCTCCAAGCTTGGATAGCGGACTCCAACTGTGGCCGCACGAATGTTCCGAAAACTTTTGCGAAGCAGTCGGTAGTGAAGGCTGCGAAAAGCTCGTTTAACGAGGTATAGAATCGACATTGCTGACCTCGCTACCTTTGTGCAATGTAGGGAGGGCTTAAGCGAGGGCGTGATCCAGAATCCCAGGTCCTTTTGGGCATCCACTTCTTTTAATGGAATGCCATTCAGACTGTAAACCGTACAGTTCGAAGGATTGCTTTTTCCGACTCGTATGATGTTGCACTTGCTCTCATTAAATGGCAAGAGCCAGTCATTTGACCATTTCTTGAGTCGAGGTAAGTTTGCCTGCAAGTTCTCTCCGTCAGCCGCAGTTTGAATGACGCGCCAACATTTGAGATCATCGGCAAACATGGCAATATCGCAGTCCAGTTCGTTGGCACAATCGTTGATGTAGACAATGAACAAAATAGGGCCGAGAACAGAGCCTTGGGGAACACCACTCTCAACCTCAACCTTGGTCGACTGTCTGTCGCTGATATGGACAGTTTGTGAGCGGCCAGTTAAGAAGTTTTCTATCCATGTCAGGAGTCTACCTCTTACGCCTATGCGGTTGAGTTAATAAAGAAGGCGGTGGTACGGCACGCTATCAAAAGCCTTTTTGAAGTCGATATAGACTGCGTGAACCGTTTTTCCTCTATCAACCGCTTCAGTCCAACGTTGTAAACAGTAGAGCAAATTTGTGACGCAGGATCTACCTCTACGGAAACCGTGCTGCGCTTCGGATAGCAGATTGTTATTTTCGAAGAACTGCATTAGTTGTTGCTTAATTATTTTTTCCATGATTTTGCAGCAAACTGAAGTTAGGCTGACCAGTCGATAATTGGTTGCAGAGACCTGGCTTCCACCATTATAAAGCGGCGTAATCCATGCGGATTTCCAGTCGGCTGGTAGACTTCCGGTCTGGAAGGATGTTTGGAAAAGCGTAGAGAGTGGTTTTGCCAACTCTCTCGCGAGCTCTTTCAACAGCTTGGCAGGTACTTCACACGGACCCGGAGACTTGGATTCCTTTAACCCCAAAAGTTCATTGAGGACAGTAGTCTCGGTGAAATTAACCGTCTCGACTTTTGTATCCACTTCGAAGCCATCAGTAGGGTGATCGTATCTCGTTTCCTTTGTGAAAACCGACTGGAAAAATTCCGAAAGATGATCAGCCTTCGCACCGTCTTTAGTAAGGTCTATGCCCTCGGCGGCCCTTAGCAGGGGTATTGGATCCTTGTTCCGTGTATTCTGCATGAGGTAACCGTAAAACAGTTTCGGGTTCACGGTGGCCCAGTTCAGCAGGTCCCGATTTCTCTGCATTTTATACGCATTTAGAGATGCAGGAGTTCCGTCCGTGAGCAATTTTTTCCAAATCTCTGCTTTTTGTTAACTTCGATTTTTAAGGCCTGCGAAAGCCATCGCGGTCTGTTCGTTAACCTTTTTCTCAAAATTGGAGAGTGTTTTTACATAAGCCTGTGCAGTATGTCCCGGAACGTTTCCCAGTCCTCGGTTACGTTTCCAAAGAATAAAGGTTCCCAATGAGTGCGCATCAGTTTGGCCCTCTATTCCACCGAAATCGCCTTGCCATATATTCCTTATGATTGTTGTGGGTCTTGCTGGTATAGAAAATAGTGAGTACTCCCATCGCAGCACCACGTGGTCACTTTTACCTAGCGGCGGTAGATATGACACTTCGTCGATGCTGTCCTGCGACTTTGTGAGAACTAGGTCCAGGCAATTGGCCTGTAGTCCTTCGCACACCCTTGTTGGAAAAGTGACGAACTGTGTGAGAAGTAGCTTTAGCGTCGTGCTCAAAAGACAACCGTTAAAGGCTAGGTCAGAACTATGTGCGCAGGTTGAGCGCCAGTCGATGTGAGGCGCATTGAAGTCACCCATGATCAGGATATCCAACCGTGTAGCAATCTTTTCAAGCTCCTCTAGCAGGTAAGCATCGGCTACGGGGTCTCTTCCCGGTGGGCGGTAGACTGTCAGGACATCTAGACTTGATGTACCTGGCACTTTTTCGGATAGTCATATCGCCTCAAAGTTGTTTCTAAAACTCTAAGTTCGCTTTTCACGTATTTGAGTACGCCGCTTCCTTGACGCTCTTTCCTGTCTTTTCTGAAAAGTTGGTAGCCAGCCATAGTTACCTCTCGGTCGCCCACGTGTTGGGACAACCAAGTTTCTGTTATGGAAATTATATCTGGAGATAGATCGCACACATGAATCTTAAGCTCGTCGAGCTTCGATAATATACTCTGTGCATTGATGTACAGAAATGTTAGTTTGCGGTTTGCTCGGAAAGTGCTAACAGTCGGGCGCGAGCCCCTGTTTACTGGGCCAACTGCGTGGTAATCCGGAACGGGCCTCTCCATGGGGAGAACAATGGACGATGGATCACTTGGTTGTTGTAAATAACCAAATTTGTTTCCCCCTCGCTGAGCCGCCATCTTAGTTCGATGACAAGTTGATGGCGTTTGTTCCGCTCCGCAGGTGAGAAGTCCTGTTGAAAAAACTCCAGGGTTTGAGTTTTTTAACTTAAAGCGCCTAGACAGAATGAGACTGGCTTCCTGGCTACTGGTCCAGATAACTTTCAGAGGTCTAGGGTATGTTGATTCAGATGGGCTTTCGGGCCGTTTTCCAAGGCGGAAGGCTTTTTCCAGTTCAATCGACGTATTAGGTTCCAGCATATTGTTCAGGAGTACATGAAAGCGATTCATGTCTTCAGAATATCGGTCTACGGGAGTGGTTGCTGTTGATTCAGGTAGTCCCTGTATTATGAAACTTTTTTATCTGTCCGTGGCATTTTTTGTACCTATGAAGCTGTCTTCCACTACCCGGTGGGAAGGTTTCACGTTACGCACTGGTTACGATGGAGCGGATGCTGATTGGCTATGTGTTGGCTTTGATCCGGTTTTTTTGGGTTTTGGCGAATTCCACGAGTTCGACGATTTTGAATTGCAGGTGGTGTGAATCTCAGTATTTCCTGTGGAGGACAAGGCAATGATCAAAGTCCCGTGTTCACGCTTTTTTGTGGAATCTCTCGAAGTTGGTTGTCCATTGACTTTTTCCTTCTTGGTGTCAGTTTTGCGTTTTGGACGGCTTTTTTTGTTTTAGGCGGACTGTTTTTGTCCTGCGCCATTGGTACTTGTTGTTCGGTAGCCGTAGAAGCTGTCGAAGTTGTTGTTGGGATACCCTTTGAACGCGTATCAATGGTTTTACTCCTCGTAAGTCGCTCAATGGACTACTGAGTGGCATCAACTGCTTTAGAGGTGCCTTTTAGCGCAGATTTTATTTGCCTTATCTCATCCTCGAGCTGGTTAAGCTTGATGGACAGTTTCTGACAGCCTCCACAAATGGCAGTGTCGTCAATAGCGTGCATATTAATTTGACAGAGTGCCCGCCGCCGTGATGAGGTGGTCGAGTGGTTAGCGAGCGTCGCCATCGCGTCGGTGGTCACGGGTTCAATTCCGGCTTGCGGCACGACTTTTGAATTCTTGTGTGGTGACTTAAGAATTAACGGGTGGCTAAGTGAAGGTTTACACTTCCAGCGGTTTTACACTAGCAGTATATAAATTATCTACTCCGTCTTTTTTGCAAATTAATGGAATAACTCGAACGTTCTTTACTACATCTGGTAGTGGAAGTTGCTAAAAGTATTTGTTATGACGTGTTACTCGATATAAATTTCACAATCAGTTGGACAGAATATGGATAATAAACGACTCAGCCTGTTTTGTAGATACTCCTCAGAAAGCCTGACGAGCAGTTAGAGCCTGGATTGGACTGGTAGGTTGTGTAGGCCAAGCCAAGATTTCCGGCAGGTTGATCTATTTGGAGAGCTGTCCTAGTCGAACAAAAAGTCCTTAGAAACCCTGGAGAGCCGTTAGAGAATGGATTGGACTGGTAGGTTGTGTAGGCCAAGATTTCCGACAGTGCTCGATTTGGAGAACTCTCCTGGTCAAACTGTAAGGGTATCGAAGGCAACTGGACGGAAGATTCAATTAATTGATTCAATAATTTGAACCAATTAATGTCTGTGGACTGTTTGTTTCAGTGCAAAGACTCGATTAAAACCGTACCCACCGGATAATACTTTACTAGATATATATTTTTTGGAAGCCATATAAAGAAAGTAAAAAGTAGGTAAATCTCTACTCACGATCAGATCAGTAGCCTAAAAGTTTTGCCCCTGTTGAACCTTGCGGCACCGTTATCGGATTATGCACATGCCTTTAAGCTAGTTTGTTGGCCGTTTTAGTTGAATTCTCAGGTAGACTGTTATAAGCGCTCTCATAGTAGGTGCGTTTATCATATTCTAAAACCAAAAAAATCAGAATTCACCTGTGACATACGATGACTAACTCTTTATTAATTTTTCTGTGGGTCGAGAACACAAACCAGCTGCTAATGCATCCGTCGATTGAACGTCTAAACAAAATCTAAAATGTGTACATTATCATGATAAAGGCGTGATAGAAAGTGTCCAGGACTGTGCGCGGCTTCCATTTGCTGTCATGACAACGGGACGTGTGGCCTTCCGAATAATAAGCGGCCGATTCTTGCTGGCGAGAAAAAGGAGGAGGAATGTCGTTTCCAAATAGCCTGCTATCCTCACTGTACACCCCAAGTTATTTTTACTTGCCAGTGATGTCATCCACTGTTGAAACAAAATGTTTATTCACCTGACCATTAATAGAATCTCGAGTGTTAATCGAAAAACGTTAGACAAATAAAATTCTTGCTCAAGTGGTGGTATCTCCTTGCTCTCACTGGGAGTAAGGTAGTTGTTTGTTCTTTTTCCGTCTTTCCACCTATCCAGATAGTCTTCAGTACCGAAAAATGCTCATCCACTTGAGTAATTGCGGCTGACTACCAGATAACAACGGCACTTCTCTGGACCCAGATGGGCCAGTTTTGTTACAAGTGCCCCTTAGTAACTGTGATCACTTCGATGCGCCGTGTGACGTTCTCTACGAGTTGGACCAAGATTATTTGGCTGCCTTTTGAAAAAGTTACCATTTTCCGTCATCATAATTCGTTGTTTTTTGAGTGGTATTTCCGGATGGTATTACTTCAATTTTTTTCGGTTCCGATCTCTAATGCGGCGGGGTGGCGAACTTATCACACGTAACTACCAACATATGCGAAAAGGGTCAGGAGTTTAGCCTCCCAGTCACCAAGCTAATCACCCTCGCTGAAAGTAAGTCAGGCCGAAAATTGTTTATAGCTTTGGCCTCCAATGAGAAATCAGTCAATCAATATATCGATCTAGCACCGGTGTATAGATAAAATTAAAGCGCGCACTGGGACTGGTTTGTCTTTTTGCTGACGTTCTGGGGAGGTTGGCCGGCCGTCCCCCCAGACCTGTGTCACTGATCGCTGATTGGTTACTTATCCCTATAACTGTCACGTGGTCTGTTTACACCATATGGCCTGACGATGGATTATAACTTGAGTTCGAAAACTTGGAAAAATAAACAACGGCCTCGGTGCTTGGCTATTAATGTTCTTCCTTACACATCTTCAAAGAATATTAATGGTCCATTGTATCCTACAGAATCTGCAACTGTTGACCGAACACCTAGGAATGATTCTGTTAGAACAAAACTATAAAGCTTGAGTTTCTGTAATCATGATCAGGAAGCTGAATCACAGGTCGTATTGCGTTTTATCTGATTGCGGGACGAATAACTGCAGAAGATGACCTATTTTATTAAATTTCAACGGAAATTCTGAAATGCGTTATCGATTCAAATAAATTACTGAAGTCTGCTTGTCGTATTGATTATCGTACAGCCTTGTCCCACGATATTTCAGCTACAGTAAACTAAACAAGCACCCAAGACGTCAATTCAAAAGTATTTGGCAATTCAAATTTTTTTAAAACCAACACTACCCTTTCTTAAGTATACGATTTGAAGACGACGCAATTTTCTACCAAGCGATTATACGGCGGAAGATTTTGCGCATATTTTATATAAAATATATTGGAATTTGTAAGGACAGTTAAACCAGTGAGTACAATACATACTACTTAAGTAACCATTTTTACAGGGTATACATTTTGCAGGCGTTTAGAAAGAAGCTCTTTTAGAAGCCGGCATCCTACTGCGACTGAAATGTGTTGGGTTTAGGCTACAAAATAATTAGTATAACAACCATACCTAAGTAATTGGTTCGAATCGGAAATAAATTTCAGAAATTCGGTCGACATTTAATGAGAAAGGGAATCTACTGTACGTTGGAATTCTCAAAAAGTACTGAGTTCGGTATTCACGCCCAGTCATCCGGGTCTGGAGATATGATCCGATTTGCTGAGTTCGATGAATAACCCCGAACCTGGCACCCCAATCTCCTTCAGGTTGGCATGTTGCATTTCGGAGGCCCGTCATTGAGAGTTGCTGGAGTTATCTGCAACGACGTCACTCAAGTAATTGGCTCAGTAAATTGGATTTGTGGCACAAAAGAACAATTTTTTTTTCCCCTCGAGGGGAATGACAAGTTTTCGATTAAGGTAAATCTCCTGGCACTGTATTTCTAGGTAAATTAAATATTGTGGTTAGCAAAAGATAGATAGGTAATCATTGAGAATAATGTTTCAGTGCACAGACACTTCGTGGCCTAACATAAGAAAGTTTACGAACTTCACACATAAAAAACCTTTGTAACTCACAGACCATCTAAACCGCATCCATGGAAGCTATATTGCGATGAAAAACGACCATTCTTTAAAAAGAAAGTATACTGTCAAGTGTGAGTGAAACTGCGACGCGCTGGACAGCAGTTAGTCATGCGCGGGGGGAGTGAGAGGACGGCAGGGGGAATGGAGTTATGCCTGGTATGGATCCTTACCACGGTAATGCGAGGTTGAGCACATGCTCTAGCTACTTACCGAGTTCTGGTTTTCTTCTCCGTATTGCAGTGGCCTCTGCAAAGCTGATGATATGCCCAGTCGTCGCTCGAAGTATGACATTAAGTGCAGTGATTAGGTCCATAACATGACCATTTTCCACCAGTTGCTTCGTACCTTATTTTCCTCCCTTAGCAGCCACTTCGGCATATTTTCAACTGACCATGTTGCCAACTGCCTTTGCGGGCACCCAGTGTACTTGTAGCCACGCTAAAATGTCTGGACTTTCTCCTTTTTGAAAAGTCTGGCCCATCGTACACGGCCCAGATCGTGTGTGGCACGCGTAGATGCACAAGTGAGTCCTGTCAGACACTTTGACCAAATTCAAACATCAAATGGCTCACAATTTCAGACAGTCAATCCTGCAGATAGATCGGTACTTGGTCTACGTTGGAATACGCTGGGCCGAAACGGAGTTCAGACTGGCTCATAGCACGCGTTTATCTGTCAGTGGGGTACAAGAAATACTGCTGACACTGGGGGAAACCATCCTCAGTGCACTCCGTTATTCCACGAGCCGGAAGTCGTAGATTGGAAGGATTCTTGCTAACTGCCGGGAGAGAGAGAGAGAGTTACGCTTTATTTTGAAATTAAAATTCCAAAACTTTCAGCAAAAAATGTCCTCCATTCACCGTGAATAAGGTTGGGAACACAAGCCACACAAAACCGGAAGATCACAAACAAATGGTCAAAGAATGCACATATTAACCTCATGAAGAATCATTCTTGAATGCGTCTCAAAATATCGACAAAATTGGACTTCTTTCAAAACTGTGCCAGCGTCGTGCGCCGATGACCTCATTTTTGTTGTTCAAAAAAACAAATAAGGTTAAGAATCGGTATAAAATGGGTCAAATAGGCTAACCGACATAGATATAAGAAATTTCACATGCGAATGGAGAGCGGAAAAGATGGCGGCTCAATTTCAAAAGCCCGCGGTCATTCTTGTACATGTGTGTGAGTCATTAAAACGAGCCACGTGCTAGATGCGCTGGACAATGCGGGTGCCAGATCAGAGCACGACACGCGTTATTGGGGGACTGCGCAAACTGAACGAATGGTGCGAGTGTGGGCAGCAGGTCACACCACGTCAGCCACCTGTCTTTGATCCTGCCGTAAGGCCGCGCAGAGGTAGATGGTGGTTGGCGCCTCAGTGATAGTAAATAAAAAGGTGATTTTCACCTCAAATGAGTATTTTTGTCGGGTATCAGTACGTTTCACATTCTGCAACAAATGCATCCAGCCACTCGTTTATTAAAAATTATACTTTTTTACAAAGCATTGATGGGATTTACGTCAATTTCTCCCTAACTTTGACTGAATCATGATGAATCGACCGGATACCTGATAGGGCGCCAGCGCAGGTGATTATGCATTCTCTAGAGAGAAAGACCCAACGAATATGAGCCTGCTTACCTTGCATGAAATGGAATTTTACTTTTTTTCAGTTTATTGGTTGAATGGCATTACTGAGAAAGACAAGAGAGACTCAAATGGTTATTCCTGGCTTATGAGCCATCATCAGCCAGCCAAACACAATCGTGGGTGTTGAGGCACCCGAAGCTCGAACCCGTGACCTGTTGGTTAGGTGTCCAACGCTCTAACCGACTGCGCCACAAGCTCGTTGTCCTGTCGGTTTTGATCGGGAATATTACCAATGGTAGCGGTTCAAGGACGCACTCGTCCCGTTGTGCCTAGGGGCCCACTCTAGAGCCCCACCAGTGACCGCAGAGCGGCTACTGATATAGACAGAATGACATTACCGACAAGACAATGAGCTCTGGCGCAGTGGATTATAGCGTTGGACTCATAACCAAAAGGTCGCGAGTTCGAGTCTCGGGTGCCGCAACACCTGGAGTTGAGTATGGCTGGCTGAAGATGGCAACTATGTCATAAATGGCCATTCCAGCCTCCTTTTTCTTCGTTGGTAGACATTCTGCCTATACCACAAACCGCTCCGCAGCTGCTGATGGTGGTGCTCAAGAGTTAGCCCCAACGCATGGCGGGACGAGGGTCTCCCGTAACCGATCGTTGAGCGTCCATATACCATTGGTTCACTGGTTGCTGATAGATAAAAAATGACAGCCAAGTCAACTTCAGTTGTTCTGATATTCCTCTACGGTATTTACTTGGGCGTCGTCCTCTGACAAAATTAGAGGGCCGTTTATTTCTAACTTTAGCCCCAACTGTCAGGAAAAGTGGGCGGAGGGAGTGGGTGAGATTTTTAAAAACCCACCGTTCACCTTGCCATTGATTTTTCAAAAATGTTTCCTTTACTTTGCAAGTGTTTGCCGCATAGACGACCATTCAGTCGCGTCAAGTCGTTTGATAAGGATAGTCAAGTGCATTTACGAAAAAAACGAAAAGAAAATGAACTTTCCTCTTCATGTCAACCAACGACAGAAGGAGAGTTTTAAATTTCAATCCCTTTTTTGGACAACAAGGAGCGAAGTTAGAGCAAACCGCATACGTAAACTGTGGAGGTAGCCACTTTGACCCGTTGCTCAGATCGGGCAAAGTCGGTCAAACATCAAAGTAACGTCCTGTTTCATAGAATTTGCTCTTTTTATTTGAACTTTGTTTTCACGCCCGCAGGCCACTGCAGTACTTTTTTATGTGGTTAGGAGCTTTCGTGATCGACCGATGGGGGAGCAACATATACAGTTACCCAAAATTAGTGCGCAATGAAATCCTCAGGATGCTGGCAGTTGAATAGGCTTCCTTCCGGCATTACTAAATGGATAGTCAAAATGCTTTATGAATGGATATTTCACAATATTAAACTTTTCCATATTTGAAAGGTTTTTGGGCAGAAATATGTCCTTTCTTCAAGTCTAACTTTGAAGAAGATGAAATGAGTACGCACGAAAATGTTTTTACACATTTTTTTCGATAAAATATGTATTTGAATTCATCAGGGCATCCTAAATTAACGAGAGAAATTGACAATAAATAAGTAGTCATTTATTACAGAATCTAGTTTTTTTGCAGGTGGTCGGAGATAGGCTCGTTAAGAAGTCGGCATCCAAATGTGACTGGTATATAAAGAGATAATTCTGTGTGTTTATTAATCTTACGACCCTACGTAAGTAATAATTTCGAAACGAAAGCTCATTTCGGAATTTCGTTTGATATTTCCCGAGATAGAAAATCTACAGACTACGTCTGAGGACCCTTGATTGAGTCCCAATGGTCAACGGCACACGCTTATCCCATAATTCGATCGTGAACGCTCTTTTAAAGTACGCTAATGTTCCCGATTGCAGTCCTTGATGAATGGTAGGGCCTTGGAATTAATTAATTTCGATTACCACTGAACGCGCTTCTGAGTCTTATATCCTGCAAAATTTGGGTTTTATCAACAAAGAGAGGGAGAGAGTTACGCTTGTTTTTGAAAGTATGATCCCAGGATTTTCAACAAAACAGTCATCCAGTCACCGGATTATAGTGTGAATTCAATAGAGATAACGTCGGAAGGTCACCAACGATATCTAATGGACGAAAAATGCCTTTTTTGTCGTCAGGAAGATACATCGACAGGCATTGAGTCATAACATTTACACATGAGTTTATGTTCCTTAAAACGCTGTTCCTATTGTGCGAAGATGATCTCATTATTGGCCTGTTAACATGCCTGAAGGTAGAGTCAGGCGAATCAAAGGTATCCTTTGATTTCGGTTCACTCTTCACCTACATTCCAAAACATTCAGCAATAGACGTTGTGGAACAACTACTGGCTGAAGGTTATGATGAGACAGACAGGCCCCTAAGTCTGAAAACCCACTCGAGATTTTGCGACACTGCCTCAGAATCCATTCAACACGAAGTGGTCCTTTAACGGATCGAACACTTGGCGTTCAGCAAGTATCAATAAGTGATCTGGGCTCGTTATGTCAATAACACTTGCTTAACCGCCATGACAGCTGATCTTTAGCACTTCAAAGGATTAGTGAACTCGATTGATCGAATATTCAATTCATGATGGAAGCGGAACCAAACAACTTTTATTTCCTCGATGTACTTGTGCACCGGTGTGCAACTCGACAAAAGCAATTTACGGTATATCCAAAATTCAACAACACCAGGTACATAGTACCGTTTAAAAGTAATAAATGTATGTCTCATAAACATAGCTGTGTCCGGACTCTATGCCAAATATTTATAGCACATTGAAGCACGTCAGCTGGCAACAAACCGAATCAGACATCATCCTAGCCGAGTAAACACGCGTAGGTCCAAAGAAGTCTCTCGACTACTTCAACTCCTCAGGCTGCAATTTATCACCTTGTGATGCAACCGAAAAACAGACTACCCCTACGGAAACCCCGGCAGGTTTTCCGCTGAACGTTGCAATCAGTGGGATTGTAAATACGTCATAAAAACTGGAAGAAAATGGTAAGCCTACCTTAATGAGCACGAACTGGCAACTCCAAGACTAGACCCAAACTCTATCTTGTAACTCATATCAAAGAAACTGGCCATACTTTTTACATTAAGGAGTGACCACCGTAGGCTAAGGTACGTCAAAAACCGAACGACTAACACTGGGGGCAGAATATTCAGTTGCTATCTCTGTCAACAGGTATCTCTTTCTGTGGCTTATGAAGTCCTACGGCATTACATAAATGAAGACCAGGACAAGTTGGTCTCATCGAACTAAACTCAAAACAGACATCGCCTCGCGACCTACCCACCCCAAGGGAAGACATCCTCCGTTGGGTGATGACATGTTATGTCAGCGCCTGTCTAGATCCCCCAACATCCTTCGAGAGGCCGAAACAGCGAAAGAGAAAAAAAAGTCGATAAGTTCAAGGCCGGCTTTTTCGGACAACCATTTAACTTTCTGATCGATATCAGACATAAACGTTTTGACAATGGAGAGACGACCAAACTCCTCCAAAGCACAGCGAAAATACAACTCATTTCTAACTAGTAACTTCCATTTCCCCGATGTCTCAAGTCACCACTGGTTTCTTTATGAATCACTGCCAAATTCATCCCAGGAATACAAGAGGAGGTTGCCGTTTGTATGGAGCGCAGAAAAAAATGGCGGCCTGACGACACAGGCCCACCTGAAGACGGTTAATGAGTTCTAAATGGCTACTTCAGTCTCGTTTGTTGTTTTTTGTAATCTCCTTTCGCGTCAGAGGTTTCTCCTGTTTTATAAAATTTTTGTTTACGTCCACCTCCTTGTAGGTCAAATTCTGCAAGACGCATTTAAGTCTGGCTGACTTTGGTGATGTGAAGGACAAATACCACTTTGGTATCCCGTTCAATTTGAAGGATCTCGAAGGTAATTGAGCTATCTTTCAATTGTCCGAATTGACTACAGTACGCACAGTTTTAACTTGAAACCACACTGATTCGGAATTCAGCTGAACCAATTGGGTAAAACTCGGTGGGTTGGGGAAGGTTCAGTAAAGCAAGCACTCTAATCAACTGAACTAGGAGGCCCCATAAGGACCTGCGAATGTAATCTCCCTTTGGCGAAGTAAATCACCCAGCCCAATATAACGTGTGAAATTCAACAATTGTCATACAATTGACTGATTGCTTAAATAAGAATTTAAGCAATCAATCTAGATTCCACGAGATGATGGTCAGGTTTCCTCAATCACTAGGATTTTTTTCGCAGATTTCTACCGTTCCTCAGACCTCTTCCAGTTCAAACGCTGGCTGTACTCAGGCATTACACTTGGTATCGCGCAGTCGAAATCCATTGAGGCCAACGAGCTTTTTACAACTGGGTCAGCTGATTTATGCTCGAAACTTTGAGTTTTACACCTAGGATGTGCTATTTAAGACTTTTAAGTAGTCAAGACTAGCACAACCAGCTGACGTTAGTTCTTAGACGGCTTTGAAACGTTAACCTCCCAGATGCGGTCTGGAAGTTCCCTTCCCTAAGACCTCGAACTATGATGCCAACAGTTTGAACTTTGCGAACAAAGATTTCCACCTGGAGTGAGCGATGAGTTACGCTTGATTTAGTTTAAAGGGAAAATAGACTTGCGCAGTACCTACCATGCCTCGTGCTCCTCCTCCTCGTCATCACGTCACTCGATACCAAGGCAGAGTTAGGAAGAGCTGAGGTAGGATCAGGCACAGTGGATGACGAAGCCAAACGACCTGTACGCGCGTGACAGTCGCTTAATCCACGCACGACGTACGTCAGGTTTTTTATCATGTGGAATACATGCCAAGTGTCGTGGGCCCATAGTTCCCGCAAGTGACTTCACTCCGCACTCGACATACCCTCACAACAATTCAGAAACTGGAACGTTACGGCTGGAGTGCTGTATTTCACGTCAGTATCTACAACAAATCTAATACGCCTTCAAATGTTGCACTTGCAACTGGAACTGGGGACAATTTAAATGTTGACTGTCAAGTTTTTTCTTCTAATCCGATACCTGCAATGTCCTAAACTCTTCAATTAAAGACAGCATGGAGGCTGATACGACAATTTCGGTACAGAGGAACAGACGAGACATTTCAACCCCCGCAACCAACAATGCCCACTGCTTACCTCACGGGGCAGCGGCAATAAGCGTCTGAAGTACTTTGTAGTGAGGTAGGCTTGCACCGCATTTATCGTACTCTCTCTAACTCTTATGTCCTCCACCTAGTCAACTGGCCAGATAAATTAAAGGCTGATAAAGCTACAAAGCCCCGTCTGGATGTGTGACCCATGTAAACTTGTTCCTACTGTACGCATCAATTTAATATAAGGATGGCTCGGATCTCACGTCTAGATCACCTTACGAAGAAGGCAGTCAAGCCCTATTCGTCGGTTGGCAACGTTCCAAGCAGTTCACATTTACTACAGAGAATGGATTGCGATTTTCAATTTGAATGCATTACCCATACACTAGTTTACGCCTTAGTGAATGAGCACTCCTGCACTTTCTATTCAAAAATCCACTGGCAATTCGGTTCATTCCTCGAGGTTATGCTAGACGAGGGCTGACTTTTCTGCATGTGATTAAGCGTCGTTCTCTGGTGAGAAGAAGGTAAGTACAAACGTGTTTTGCAGGTAAAAGAGGATGCTTTTTCTCTGGGAGGCGAGAATTCTTGTTCAATACTCCGCTTCCACACCCACTCAGCCGCCTCCTATCCAAAGCCCCTAGAGAAACAGTGAATTCAAGCGACCTTCCGAAAAATGGTCATCGCCTGCCCAGTGAATGAACAGGGGTTGGCATAAGGTGGTTTCTAGTGTTCTACAGGCTTCTTTTTTCATGTCAAGGTCTCACTTGCATGGATTACCTGCGGCAGTACCTGCAGGTCGCCCCTCGCCGGATCAGAACATGCGATCAAGTCTTTCGGAAATTCGCTGAGGCAGGGGTCATGCCGAAGGAGGTGCGTTTCCACTTAAATATCCTTCATCTACAGTTCCTAGCACTTGAAATTTGTGTAGAGACACCACATCTCCACCACCGAAATGTGATAGCAAGCATACGACAGTTAACCATCGTATCTGACGAGGTCCACCATGTTCTCCACAGCTTGGTAGCATAGGGAGGCTAACATTCGCGTTAATTAGTTTTAAGTGCTAGTAAACTTGCACTGCATCTACCGCACTCTCTCTCTCTTTTGACTCACCCACCTGTGCCTGGTTGGAAGACGGAGTCAAGAAGACAGGAGGCAGAATTAAGTGCAGGCGGCTTGCGCGACATGAGCCTGCATCTACGCGTGCCAATGACCCCACCATGTGCAGCACATTTGATATGGGAACAAATCCCGACTAATGATTCCATGCCCTGATCCATTCCACATGTTGTTTTGACATGTTTAGGGAGCACCAACACATGGGGACGGTGAAATGAACGCTAATCCGATTATAGTGGTATTAGAGTTGCAACGCATCTACCGAAGACTCTCCTCTTCCCCTACCTGAGCCCGGTGTCATGACCAAGTCAACAGGCAGATGAACATTGCTGACAAAGACAAGGGAGCCTGACATTGCCGTTTCCGGCTCATTAGTCGTCATCAGCCAGCCCTACCCAACCCCAGGTGGTGCAACATCCGAGGCTCAAAATCGCAACCTATTGGCCAGAGTTCAGCGCTGTAACCATTGAGCCACCGGCTCGTTGCCTTGCCGGTTTTGGATCGGGAATATTGAGTTGCATTCGATGATGAACGCTGATCGATCGCTAACGGAACTCACTCGTCATGTTCTGCCTTGAGGCCCACTCTCGAGCCTCGCCAGCAGAGCCGGCCACAAGCAGGGGGTCCCTAACCATCAACTGGCTTCTGTATATATTACAAAACTCCCGCTGGTGTCTTCCCCTTCTCCGCTAAAAGGGAACTACACCAGGCTTATCGCAGGGCTCTGAATACATTAACTGCTTGGAAGCTACAAAGATTCCACATGTAACTGATAGCTTACTGCTGGACAGTTTCCGGGCATCCCTCCTATGCCACAGCCGACTTCCTGGTCAAGTAGGTAGGAATGTTCTGATTTAAATTTAGTTGGGTTCCTCACCTCAAACGTCATGCCTCGTGTAGGCAGTTAACAGTGCTGGTTTCAAGTCAGTGAGTCTGTAACAGCTCGCTGCGACGTTGCATGACCTTGAAGCATCGAGCCGTGAACCAGGACACCGAACAGGAATGGCATTGTTGTGTGTCGGCTACAACAGGGCCTAACGACGTCATAGATCAATTTCTCTTAACCCCTTTTCTTAAAAACATGCTGCATCTTTTCACATGCCCTTGATGTACCTATGATATCCTGTGAACTACCCCATTACGCTCTCACAGTGTGTAAAACTGCAGCTCCTTGCCGTCAGTCGTGTATTGATCTTCAAGTGTGCAAAGTCCGATGAGCACGTGATCTGTTCTATATTCTCATCCAAACGATGGAGGTTACAATCACGTGTCATTTTTATCGATTTATTTTAATCAGTTGATAGTCGTTATCGGAGGGAAATCGACACGCTTGGGTTAGAATGAGACATCGCTGAACATGACGGCGCACATCTTAACCCGGCACGTTCTCCTAAGATAGGGCTCGGTTGACGTCAGTTCAGTGACAAGCCGTATTCAGCAATTTCAAATACCCAAGCTGAAAAACTGCACAATAATGTTAATCTAAATGAGGTAGGTATGGATAACTAGAAGCTTCAAAGCTTGAGAGATTATTCAGGAGAGAAGTGGTCAGTCCTCCTCGCAATGTTTTTCGCCTACAAGCCGGCCGTCAATCTTAATTTAACTTCCCCATTCGCCCGCAGGTGTGCGGTTCTCAGATTTACTCCGTTTTCTTCCTCCTCCTCCTCCGCCACCACCACCATCTCCTCCCGCTAATCGTCTTCCGTCCACTTCTCTCATACCGCAACGCCTGGTGAATAACTAACATATTCCAGCATTGGGTTTTCCAATTTGTTTACAACTGTCTTGCAGACATCAATAGTTTAAAAAACTACCATTCAGGCTTCGGCCCACCCCCCGTTTATTTAAAACTGGCAGTTGACTTTCCTCTCTGTAACCATTTATCTGCCGTGCGTCTAAGGCCCGCAGGGAGCTAACCCGTACGGCTGTATGCGTTTGATTAATAATCGTAAAACGTGTTGTATTAGTGTATGCTTAACACTTAAAATTACTTCTTCTTTAGAGGCTACATGAGGCGCTGACTGAGCTCACAATGCAGCCCCTGGCGCAATCGCCTTTGGAGTTTATTCTAAGCCTGATTGGTCTCAAGTTCGACGATCTTCCACCCATTGATCCTGAAGACTGGAAAGCGATCTGTGCCATTACCGATCGCCTCCTCTTTTCCAGGCTCATGTAGGTTTTACCTCTACCCCTGTTTTTTTTTCTGAGAAAGCAGACAACTGAGTTGATATATGGTTTTTTTATATTCTTGTAGACAACGAAACAATAAGACCTTTACTACCAAAGGAACCTTAGAAACAGCTGACTTTTCGACTGCGTACCGTCAACTTGGGAATCTGAATATCACTACCGAACTGTTGGCTCTACTTCGCATCCTTTAGACAAAAATAGACGGAATTGACCTCTCAATGGTCTCATCAAATAGTTTTCCGGGTATTATAGTTGTGCAAACATTAAACGTTATAAAAGTGGCATGTGGCAGCCGAATAACCATGAATGAGACTACTGTTCTAAAGATTTGATGTAGGAAGGGCAAACGTGGGTAAAATGTTTAAAGCCAACAGAGTCAACCGTGGATCTAAAATTTCAGACAAGTCTTCAGAGCCAATTTTTGGTATTTCAACAACAACAAGTGGATCGCCTTCGCTACCGGCATGCTGCGGCATAGTGAAGTCGAACCATCTAAGTTCGCGTTCCAGTGGACCACCAGTATACTAATTTGAACTGGTTAATGCATTAATGAGAAATCTTTTTCGGAGGGTCCGTTTTGCAAAGATGGCCGCCTGATGAACTGTCCCTCAATGTTAAAGTCGGTCGGGTTGAGCCATTCGGCCCGCAGACGCGGAGGTGCTCTCAGCATCAAGTAGCGCCACACCAACTCAAGCCTCACCTTTGCCATCTCACCGCCAAATTAACGCAGAACACGAAATAATAAGCTCAGTCGACTGGTTTGGAGAACAGAGTGAGCCACTCATGTAGGCGACAGATCGAAGATTCACAGTTGGTGATTGATCTCATGATATGTTATCAGCAATTCTGTAATTTCTTTTCAATCAGGGAAGATTTCTTAAGTGGGGCTGTAATCTCGATCATTGAACTGCATGATTCGATGATATTTACGGAAAATCAAAATGCCAGCTTTCGAACGCCTGCAAAAAGCACATCCTGCGAAAAATGGCTACTTAAGGTGCGTTAATTTAGCAAATTAATTTTCGGTGCTCTCATAAAGTCAATAAATTTTATAGAAAGCATGCAAATTTGATAGGGGACCGGCTCATCTTCAAATTTCATACTCGAGAAAAGGCAATCTATCGGTTTCCTTAAAGTTTATAATCATGGAATGTTTTAAGACAGCGAATTGTCTATCGGAATAGCGTTGTACCTGCCCTTTTATGAGTAAAATAAAAAATGAGGAGCCCTCTATGGTGTTTTATTAACGCTATTGAGTAATATATTATTATCTATACCTGCAAAGAAAATGGCTTGTAGACTGAAAATCGTAAGCGTAAATGCAACGGACTCAGAATCATTTGGGAATCGGAATTTTTTTAAAACCTCCCTAGGGGTAGGAACGTTAAAAAAATGTTTTTTTTTCTACTTGAAGGACATTTTTGCCTGTTTTCGATAAAATATGTTTGAATTTATATGGGCCTCAAAAATAGATAGAACACATTCATACTACTTTAGTAGTCCTTTTTTAGCAAGTGCCGTTTTTGTGGCCCGCCAATAAGAAGTGTTCAAAAGATGGCACCCAGCCGTGTACGAAATATGATTGGATTATGTCGTAAAACAGATCGGTATTTCAAATCCACTAAAGTAATTCTCTCTAATCGAAAACACGGTTAAGAATTTCGGTTACAATTTCACGAACTCGGTCCCTGTAAGGCTTTATAGAGGGCAATCACCATCGAGCTAATCCCTCTAAGATATAAATATATCCTGAAAGCACGGAGCATGCTGTGACATCCATTTAGAAAGGGATTTGTTGATGGGAAGCATCCTATACGACGAGATTGAACGCCAACCTGATCGCAGGTTGCTTCCTTAAATTCTGGTAAAGTCAGCAGAAAGCTATACTGGGCTAAACTTGGATGAATTTTGCGCTGATTACCGTTAGTTTCACGGAGACTTCAACCCAGCTTAAGATAAAATATTGAGAAACCCGGAAGTTTATTCCTCCATCATGACCGCCTAATGACCGTGAACTGGAAGATGTCTAGGTCTCTTTTGGAAGAAGCTATTTCCATGTCCAATTTTAGCGCATTTATCCGAAAACCAGCTCATTGCATTTCCACACGGAAGGGCTCATCAACGCCACGATTTCGCCCATTTTTCTAGGAGCTGTGCAGCTCAAACCTTTCTTGGTTACCAATAGGAGGCATGCTCAACGAAGTTTTTAATGTCTTCTCGGGTTAGGGATCGTTATGAGGGTTCGGGGTTTCGCTTTTCAGGGATGTAGAAAAATCACAGATATCTAATAGGAGGGTTTGAGATGATAGCAAAAATATAGGTGCATGTACTAAGGCAAATTTGGCCAAGTAGGCCAGAATGACAGCAAGGTTCACAGCAAATGAGTCGTAAAAATAAATCTTCACCAATGCATGGGTTTAGGGGCAGGCCATTGCTACCGTCGTTTCCGGAGCAAGGGAACCTCAAGCCTGTCCTTCCAATTCTTATGTCCATGGAATACCTTGTGATAGTCCTGTTGCAACTTATCTGCTCGAGCCTTCCGTCCGATGGCGATCAGAGCAGCGTACAGTTCCTCCACGGGAGTTTCGTCGGCCTCAACGCCGTGTAACCAAATGCAGAGCATCCGGAACCCGTGGTCTTTGTAGGCTTTGGCGGATTCTGTAAAGAAAAAGGCAACATATGCGGGCCGGAGACTTTCTTTGCAGTTTTAAAGGGAGGTAAAACTTGGTCGCAGGCCTATGTGTGGGGGAAGTGGGAGCCTGAGAAGAGGAAAACTCTCCTACACACCTGATACTATTGACAGTTATCATAGCAAAATGAGTACTACAAGAAAACCAATAAAAAAAGCTCAGTGGGGGAGTCAACCGGGAAGGGATGCCTTTTATGGCCGCTTAAACAGGACACAGGAACAGGAACAGGACAGAAATGGAGCTAGGTTCATGATTAAGCTAAGAGCTAAGATCTTTAGCGTGTTAAATGTAGCGTTTAGGCTTAGGGTAAGTTTAGGGTTTGAGTTTAGTTTTATCTTAGGCTTCGTGTTAGAATTAAAACACACATGTATTTAATCCTACAGAAATCTACCGTAAGTCCACTTATTTTAAGCGGGTGAGGCGTTCCCTTTACACTCGTCCTGTTTAATTGGCCATATAAGGTATCCCTACCACAAAATGTATCGGCAATACCAGGGGTGGCAGATGCGCTATTAGTAAAATTAATAGGAATAAATTTACGTAAAACCGTACTAACGCTGATAACGACGATGAAGGTGGTAGGGGCAGCGTGAAAGCAGTGGAATATTCGATTGGAAAAGACAAAACTTGGTCCTGATCACAGCAATAACTCTAACCTAGCTGTAACCCTAATCCTAACTCTCTGTAGTCCGCAGGGTAAGTTAGTCTCTTGTTCTACCACATTCTGTAGTAAACATAGGAAGGATTAAATAAATTAGCTCGATTATGATAACTCTGATTGCTGTTTGAGAAATTTGAAGCATTTTCTCCCGGGTATGAATTTAAAGCAGGCGTAAACAGCAGGATTTATTGGTACCAAGAAATTTCGCGACGGCTTATCAACTGCAACCCGTCTTTGCATAACACAAGTAACGAATGAAAATGGACAGCAGTTTGAATTAACAGAAAATCAATACATAACAGGAAGGTCCAATGGACAACGTAAATAACTTCAAGAAAGAAAATGTGAGGGAGAAGCTTATACAACTAGAACCATGAAGCATCTAGGGTGAAAATCACCAGGGCAATTGTAGATTGATCACGTGGTCTAGTTGCTTACAAAGATTGGGTTTCTCCCTCCGTATGTACGCTGCTTCCAAGTAGCGCAATGTCGAGTTGTTCGTGCCCGAACAAGTACTCGGAAAGCTGTTTTTGAGGTCTACATAATGACCACTGTCTAGTATATGTTTAGTAATCGAAGAACGTGGTACTTTATTTTCTTGTTTAAACAACCAATTAGGTAAATGTTCAGCGGCTCTGGTTGCTAATTGCCTTTGCTTTCGCCCAATGTATCGGCAATACCAGGGGTGGCAGATGCGCTATTAGTAAAATTAATAGGAATACATTTACGTAAAACCGTACTAACGCTGATAATGACGACGAAGGTGGTAGGGGCAGCGTGAAAGCAGTGGAATATTCGATTGGAAAAGACAAAACTTGGTCCTGATCACAGCAATAACTCTAACCTAGCTGTAACCCTAATCCTAACTCTCTGTAGTCCGCAGGGTAAGTTAGTCTCTTGTTCTACCACATTCTGTAGTAAACATAGGAAGGATTAAATAAATTAGCTCGATTATGATAACTCTGATTGCGTTCGCAGCCCTAATATTATCGATATTAACAATTACATGATTGCCTAGGTGGTAGGATATTACTGGTATTTGTCCCCACAACAGTAATAATATCAACACTAGCAATAGCAAAAGGGTGCAAATAGTAAAACCTGTCAGGGTAATGCGGTTAAGCATAGTAGTAATAACAGTAGTGAAACTTGTGTTAGTATTATCGAGGACAGTAATTTTGATAGTGGTAGTACTGTTTGCTTTAATCCTGATAATTGTCATGTCAGCAAGTGTTTGTTCAAACCAAATGTTTGCCTCGGCTTTGGTATGGCGCTGAGCGCTCGTGGGATAAGTAGGAACGAGAATAAAAACTCTGGTGCCGATCGATAATTTGGTCTTTGCTGATTGGCTCCTTTTATGTACTTGGGATGACTGGGCCAACTAATTGATCTGATCGACAGTTTTAGCTAAATGCTATGTAGAGAGAGAGAGAGAGAGAGAGAGCGAGAGCGAGATAGCGTAAATTCTGGCCAAAGTAGGGATGGCCATACGTTGTCTACTCAGCGCCACTGAGAACCCAGGTACTAAAGCAATACCACATGTGAGAGTAAGTGCGAACCCTTCCCGTTCTTGTTTTAGGTAGCATAAATTGAAAACGAAGTACTCACGTGCATGATGTAGTTCGATAGCGGCAATTTGTTCATCTGTGAACCGCCAGAAGACGGCCAGTTTCTTCCACTCTTCCCGATGCAGTTTGTTGTAAGCCAGGTAGTAAAGCAGTGGTTGGAATTGAGCAGCGAAGGGCTTGTTAAAACGAAAAAATAGCCTAGTATGACATTTGCCAATGATATTCACACAAGGACCGTAGCTAAGATTATATTCGGCCTAGCAGCATGTTTCGCAAAATGAATTATCGATTAATCCGCCCAGCGTGGCTAAGCAAATGCGGTACGAGCATAGGGTTCAAATCCGTCTCGCGTCAAGCTTCTGTCGGTTTTGGCTTCGTTCCCTCTTAAAATCTACGTTCTTAAACGCGATTCCAGACTGCTTACACGTTCAGTCTCAAAAGAGTCTCAAAAGAAGAAAATACAATCATTGGAACAGGAAACCAGCGAATGAGCATTCAAAACGCCAGGGCAATAAACTATCTGTTCCAGCCATGGAACCTTCTTCTGAACTGCTTCCAGCACCTCACTTATTCGCTTTTATCATTTACGCTTCTCAAGTAAACCCTCTTCCTCCTTATTCTTGGTCACGACTCAAAAAATTAAAGTAGATCATGCTTTACACGCTACTTAATTAAATGGCAGTAGGAAGAAATAAAAACACCCCAGATTACAAGCGAAGCAGGCCGAAATGGGAGATGTCCGACCAGATTACAATCCACAACAAATATGGGACACAAATAGGTGATAGAAATAGTTTGAAAATGTCCATTTGATGCATAAAATTACAAGTCGCACTTGAGGTACTTACTTTGCTACAAGTCTGCTCGCGTCATTTACAACGAAGTGATGTCTTTTGCCCTGTCCCAGCTGCCGTCAAAAGTTCAGGATTGGAATCAGTTGTGCCCTCGCTAGCTTCGGACAGCATCTGGGACAAGTAAGGCCTTCAGAATGCTGGTGGATCTTTGATAAATTTTACGGAGGCAAACGAGTCCGTATTTTGAACCAAACCGTACTCCTGGCAGATTAAAAATGCCAACAAAGAAAAGGGACAATGGAATGGCCATTTCGGGCTCGTTAACCGTCATCAGCTAGCCAAAACCAACCACAGGTGGTGCCCCAAACGAGGCTCGAGAATGAGCCCCAAGGCAGAGCCGGAAGAGTGAGTTCCGTTTTTTATCGGTGTGGGTTTATCAACGAATGTCCATATTTCCGATCCAATCCGGCAAGACAACGAGCCCGTGGCTGAACGATTAGAGCGTTGGACTTCTGATCAACATGTCACAGATGCGAGCCTCAGGGGGAGCACCACTTGAGGTTGAATATTTGCCAGTTGCTGATGACTTATAAGCCAGAAATGGCCTGTCCAGTCTCCATTGTCTTTGTCGGCATTTTTAGTCTGCCTCTATTACTACTAACCGCTGTGCGAATACTGGAGGAGCCAGAGAAAGAGCCCCGAGACAGAACGGGTCGAGTGAGTTCCATTAACGATCAGTGAGCGTTCATCAACGAATAACTGTAATCTTACTTTTCCCCCTACCGGGCTTTCCTGGAATCTAATGCAAAATTCCCCCGTTTTATGAGACGATCCTATTCCCTCTGCCCTTCCAAGGAGTCACCAAACACTCCCACCATTTTTATTTTAATATGCTACATCACTAAGAGTATTTTGTTCCCAAAAAATAATCGCGATCTGCTTAACGCCAACCTCTCATAGTCCAGCCGACGAGCTCAAATAAACCTGAAACCGGCATTTGGGTCTCCCTTACTCTTTCTGAGCACTGATTGCCCACGGGTATGAACCAGCCCGTGATGATTCAGTACCAGAACTCCAACGCAGAGCGTTGATGCCCTATCATCCGGCCAGATCCCTGGAGGTCAACACAAACGTGATGTTGAAGATCTACATTTGCTACATGCAAAGCGTACAAAGGGCTACCGAAAAGTGGATTGGTAGTGCTGCTGCCCTCTCTAGCTAAGTACGTTTAAAGTACTCTTTTCCTGCCCAGTTGACAAAGTACCTTCCATAAGAACTCATCGCAGCGGACAGAGCGATCGCTTTATAAACCCCCTCCCCCAACAAAACTCTGGATGATGTTTCAATGACTAACATTGCGAAGGGACTTCTCCATGGTGTCATTGACGTTGACTGTGTTCCTCATGGCACCACAGTGAACCAAAATTACTAGTTAAAAGTGCTGAAACAATTGCGCGAGGCAGTGAAAAAATAACAACCTAAATTTGGCTGAGCTGGGTCTGGCTATTTAAGCATGGAAACAGGCCTGTTCACACAGCCTTCAAAATCACCGAATTTTGGCGAAAAAATGGCATGAAAATAGTTTTCCATCCTCCTTGCACGTCAGACGTAGCCCCCTGCGTCTCCTTCTTATTCGCAAGAGAAAAGAGAGGGAAAGCCTTGACAGAATTTAGAAGAGGTTAATAAGTGATCGTTGGAGGCCCTTAACAACAATAGTTCAGAAGAATGTAAAAACTAATGCTTAAAGTAGGAACCCAGTGTGGATCAATGCATATCGCCCATTGAACAGTATTTTGAAGGGAATTCATGCTGTTAAGATGGTATCTTAAATAATAGAACTTAAATATACAATTCTCGGTTTTTAAGGATAACCCCTGTATTAACTGACAGGTAATAAAAATTACTGAATAGTTACTATTATATGCCCTCCAAACACTCTGACGCAATACCACCTCTTATACGGTGGTCTTGGTATAAACATTTTTGCGGGTGATGTGAATGAGTGATACGTTTGAAAGCACGCAGCAAAATAGAAAATGCCAAAGAGAGAAGTACGATCATAAGAACAAGAGCTTTATTAGCCTGAAGTTTCGGATCCGCCCTCGAATCTGCATCGGAGACAGTTGCAGAAAAGGGGTCTTATCCTATTTACACAATACGCATGTTTTTAATGCACTATGCAACACTGAGTTCAACCTGCGCTGTATTAAAAGTTGTCAATAGGAAGCTGCAAGAAGTAAAAAAGAAAGCTGTGCATGCTCGTTTTCAGGTGATCGAGTCCCTTAATAGAATGTTCCATGAGGTTTCGGTAGGGTTGTCAAGGCCCACCCCCAAAAATCCTCGTATTAAAAATCATCGGATTAAAGAGAATCTTGCGCTAGTGTTCGTAATAAGCATCTAAAACTGGGTAAAGTGCCGTCTTCCCACAGCCTGTCTTTAGAATGTGACCACATTACCTTGTAAAATCAGTCAGATTTGTCATGCCAATTTTCTTTTAAATCCTTTTTTGGTAATGACTGGTCCTGACGCCCCACTTAGTTATCTTATTGGATGCTTACTGACAAGATTTTAGTAGTCACGATTACATTGGTTTCGAATTCTCCTGGATAGAATTGGGCGTTTGTTTTCAAGTTCGGAATTAAATACTTTAGGAAATGGAGGTATGCGTTGAGTTTTAGAGGGTGTTAGGCTAGGGATTTGGGTTAAGGATGGGGGAAATGAACAGCGGTTTAGATTAAGGGATGCAGTGAGGAGATTTGTGATTCGATTTTCTGCTGGAGCTTAGTCTTTTGAGTTGGGCTTGGCGATTAGAAGCAGCAGATAGGGTGTTATTAGATTAAGATTCTTGGATAAGTGGCTTAAGTTTGCAATTGGGGTATATGGTTAGGAATGTTTGAGAAGGTTAATCATTAGGATTAGCAGATGGGGCTATTAGTTGACGTAGTACTAGTTTATTTTAGCCCTAAACTGGACCGCAATTTCCTGGTCCCAATCCTAAACTCAATTCCATGATCTTAAGCCCCGTAGACCTAACCGTATACATTCATTCCTAAAAGGACTTAATGCAAAACTTCCCAAACACCCTCCCAAAACCTCTGTCTATTACTGTACAGGAGAGTACAAATCAACGTATTAATGACTACTCAAACCGTTTCAGCCAGCACTTTATATAGTTACCATAACGTGGGGCCATAGGACACTTTGTAACCCTTTTTTAAATAAAAGACACCTTTACTCCCACCCTCCCCCTATGCTCACCTGATTGAAGTTCAGCAAGCGGTACTCCAGCTCCGAGGTATGGGTAGGCCTCCCCGATCCCGCCATAGATGCAGGGGACTTTTGCACGACGTATGCTGCAGGCTGCCAGCCGCTTTTGCTCCTTGTGCTGCTTGCAGCGCAAACCTCACGGCTTCTCGAGTCCTCCGGCAGAGGCTGCTGCGTGCCAGCCCCCTCGTGATGGCTCCCAGGGACACTGGGCACCTCCTGTGACGGTGGCCCAGCAGCAGTGGTACTGCCCTGCTCTACCGATTGGTTCACTTCCTTGCCTGGCAGTGTACTGGAGGCGAGGCTGTTAGTCTTAGCTGCTGGCCATTGATTAGCTTTTGCATTTCTTCCGTTTGATAGTCCAGATCCAGCCTGGGAATTTACTGCTGCCGGTGTTCTTGTTGGTGGTGGTGATAATGATGTCTTGGAATGCAAAGCTTCACTCTCACAACTATTGTATGTCGTAGCCTGGGATATGGAAAACTCGCTGCTTTCACTTTTTTCCGAAGTGGTTCCGTTGTCTTTAGATACTCGACCGTTAGCTTGTGAACCCAAGACAACTATCTGATCATTAATCAACACCACGCCGGCCTCTTTGGTCCGTTCTTCGAACTCACTTGGGCTGAGGGAACCAATGAATGTCTCTGTTTCAGAGATGGAATCTGAAGAATCGGTTTCCTCCGCAACACCACGAAGGGCTTTTTGCCATGGCGCTGGCTAAATCCTGTCGATGGAGAAAAACAAAAACCGTCATGGCTAAGCGTTCCACCATACAGCTACTGAAGGATTAATCGTTTGATCCTTAAGGCATATAGGGGACGTTTAGGTTCCGTACCGCAATTGATTAGTGCTTTAGTAACACTGTTACTATACCCTATCGCAACAGGCAAGACAACGAGCCCGTTGCTGAAAGGTCAAGACATTAGAATTTAAACCAATAGATCGCAGGTTCGAGTCTCAGGAGTTGCAACACCTGGGCCGATGACAACTAATAAGCCAGAAGTGGGTGTTCCAATCTCCTTTGTCTTTGTCAGTAATGCTATTGTACCTATACTACTAACCGTTGCACGGTTGCTGACGGGACTTGAGAATGAACCCCAAGACACCATCCAAACGATTGTTTTCTGTAATGCGTTAGGTGAGTGCCCCGCTACCTCAGAAAGATTACTCACTTCAAATTCATTGTCAGTAGATGACGAAAAGCAACCACACAGTACAGGATAGAGAGCAAAGAGACTCAATGCCTGTGCGTCAGACAATTAAAATTCATGTTCCACCTAAGCATCGTAAACGAAAACGGGCAGATTTAACGTGTGCTCACAGAGCGTGAAGTACTTAGACGATGAGCTTTCTGCAAGTGTAGCAGAGTCCTTCTTAACATCAAATGGTAACAATAGACTCACTGACTGCACCACACCGTAAATGGTGAGTCACTGTAAGGAAGTGAGGATAAAGACAACTATGATTATCATTATTATTAATCTTCTTCTCCCTTTTCCTCTCTCTCTCTTTCTTTTTCTCTTTATCCTTATCTTTCTCTCTTTGTATCTCTCTCTGGACCGTAGAGCCAACTTTACAAGCAGCATTTATAAATGGAACGACACAATACTTTATGAATGTACACACTGCTTACTTCTCCCATGAAATTATGCAAACACTGTCTTTTAACTTTTCCTTATGTATTAATGCTTTCTTAGCCACTTTGTAGCCAAAAGGGAGATCGAAAGCGTTCGCCTATGTTTCCCTTAATAAAAGTCAACTTAAAAAAACCTGAATTTCATAATTTAAATAAATTCACAATTGCAACCTTTTTGCAAAATGAAACATGTCCTTTCTTTAGGTTAATAATTTAAAGAGAAATTAAATTTCTAAAAAAATGACTACAAGAAGGCGTATTTTTATGCACGGTTTCTGTAAAATATATTTGAATTTCTAAGAGCATTGAAAATCGATGAAGAACTACTTAAACTTACAGAATACCTTTTTAACATAATGGAATTTCGAAGGCGGTTGAAAAGAAAGTTGTGCAAAAGCCAAACGATGATTGCTATTTTAACTTTAATTAAGTAATCCTTTTTTGTCCAACATATATTTAAGAAATCCTCTTGACATTTCCTGAGATAGCACATCAGGCGGCATTCAACGGTAAAGCAGCTGTCGGTCAGCACTTTGACTTTTTCTGGCGAGATAATTTTCTGGCTTGTAAGTCACCATACCTCCCTGAGTCTACATTGAAAAACGTAAACAGTTTTATTCTTCTGAAAACCTTTGTCAAAACAACTCCCTAGTCGTCCCTTTATCGTGATTTAATTAAGGGGCATGGCTAACGTTCCTTACTACCCATAGACACACAAGTAGTATGCTATTATGTAAATGAAAACATGGAATGCTCACTGGGTGCTTGGTTCGAAAGCGATCAGCCTTGATGAGCAAATCCACGATTCGGGCGAATCCACTTTGAGCTGCCAGACTTAGGGCAGTTTTTGCCGACTAAAAGCAAAAAAATTTCACATAGTCAGCACACTATATTCAGTACACTCATGACAAATTCCCTTTGAACGACGCAAGTAAGACAATCATGTAGGATTACACTTTGGCTCATTTGGGGATCGCCAAATCGCTCAATTAGGCATTATAAGTTCAAATTCAAGTCAACATACGGTCTCTTGCCGAAATTGCATCCCTCGATCATGGCATGGGGCCTGCCCATCAAATCCCGCCTTTAGGGCCCCATCTAGTGCCCTCGCAGGTCATCGTAAAACGACTACTTATGGTGAAGATAGAAATACCGACAAAACAAGGGGCACTGGAATGGCTACTTATGGTTTGTTTGCCATCATCAACTATCCATAGCCAATAAAATCTCTGCATGAACTGAAATTTAAACACACCGGAATAGGGGCCCGTGGCCCAATGACAGAGCATTCTACTTGAAAACGTTCAATGACCAAAGTATCCGGGTTCAACTCCTAGGTCATTCATACCGCTTTTGGGGTACGCTTGGCTAAGCGAATAGTCATCCCAGTCACATATATACATTTGCCCTCAAGCTGCCTGCCCAAATGATCACCCGGAGGGAGTTTACATCCAATGATGTAGAATGCTTCGGTTTGACCTAGTCATGAAAATGTCCACGGCCTCGATAAGATTCGAACCAAAGAGAAGAAGGGGAAGGCTTCAGTAGAACCAAAGCTTTAACCACTTACGCGCGATGCCTCACCAGGAGCCATGAGTTTAATCACACTTGGGTCAAACTTATTATTAAAATCTGGTAAATCCTCCATGAATTACGTTCGCCTGGTAGTCATCTGGTGGATTATAGATTGATTGCTGAGAAAATCCTGCTTGGGCAGTCCGCCTCCTGTATCAGAATTGGTGGATTCCATACGTTGCAGGAGGCTGGCCGGGCAAATTGATCCAAGTGTGATTAAACTCACGGCTCCCGGTGGGTCCTCGTAGCTCAGTTGGCTAGAGCATTGGCTTTACTAAAGCCTTCCTCTTTTTGTCCTGGGTTCGAAGCCCACAGAGACTACCGAGTTTCTCATAAGTGAGTCGAATAATTTATGCAAACATGTCTAAAGACCGACTAACTGGCTTGCCTTTCTCAGAGCGGTTGAATAAATTATCCAAAGTTGTGAAACCTCTTCCCCCTAATAATAACACAGAATGCATTTAATCTGCCCGCATTTGCGACCGTCTGCAAAATCTCTAAGTGACACTCCAAGGTAAAACCATGTAAGCCATCCAAAATAATATGTCGGTTTCTGAATCTGGCATTAATTTTTCAAACAATAGCTGTTTGGCAAGAAAGACGAAAGAGAAACGTACAGCATCAACTTTGTTCATGTCTGCTCCGGCGAGTAGGAGGACTTCAGCTGCGTCAGCACTGTTCTGTTCAACAGCGGCAAGCAGCGGAGGTTGAAGGCGCTGTTAATTTTGTTCAACACAAGAAGAAAAGGTTAGGTCTTAACCCAACGTATTTCGCGATGAAAGTGCCGCAGCACGGGGCTTTCTAGGAGAAAGGAAACTCACCTTGTTCCGTATTTCAATGTCTGCCCCCAGTTGAAGTAATTCCATCACAACGCTGACATGATTGGCCATACTGGCTATGTGCAGTGGGGTATTCCCCGACTGAAAAAAGATGCAATACACCCGGTCAGTTTCGTTCCGCAGTTGCCCAGTTGACTGGGAATATACGGGAAAAATGAATGGACTTCTGCCAGTAACAGGTTAATCTTACTGATATGCATCAAAGTAAGGGAAGTTTACTCGATCGTTCGAACCAGAGCCTTGTTCATTCAAGTGTCATCTTAGCGCTGCACATTGATTAGCGATCGGCATGTCCTGCGCATACAGCATGTTACTCCCAACGCCTTTTAACTCGCAGAATCAGAATCAAAAACGACAGGTGAATTAAATTCTGGTTCCAACGACTGAGTATGTTAAGGTAAATGGGATTATTTTTATTCTTACTCGGTTCTTCTTCTTTATCCCCGCCTTCCCTGATATAAGAATACGGACCATTTCAAGATCTCCTTTCTGAGCGGCCGTGATTAATGGAAAGGTTGATTTCTGCCAGAAGAAGAGATGAGAAAGGTGATTGGATTTGGCCATCTGCTTGAACATAAAATGTGATTTTAGTTTAAGAAAAACGCACCGGCGATTTGAGATTGGGTTTCGCTTCGTGGGCCAAAAGAATCTCGACGCAGTCGTAATTCAGGTCCCTGACAGCATACTGTAAAGGCGTCATCCCATCCTCGTCCTGCGAATTGTGAAGTGAACATAAAGTGCTTAAAGCTTCTTTGCAGCATTTTGGCAGCGTATACTCTCAAAGTCAAGCAAACAACTTCTTGATTTATCTTGAAGTCAGCATTGATGTTACATTATACTACGGGTCAGACATATTGAGGAGTATTTGTTGTTCTTTAATTTCTTCACTTCTTTGGAGTAAATCAGTACATTTGAAGGTTTATGGATGTAGACTGATAGATGGTATGAATATATGGGTCGACTTCTATTAGCCACAGTGCGCCAAAAACACACATACACACGACAGTTCGACCGTCGTAGTCCGACGATGTCCACCATATGCTCAATGGGAAAGTGGAGCAGGGACGGTGACTTGCGCGTGATTTAGTTTAAAGTGATAGTAGCCTTGCGCTCCATCTACCGCACTCTCTCCTCCTCCCCCACCTGAACCCGGAGTCATGACAGAGTCAAGAAGACCGGAGGCGGGAGAGGACGCAGGTGGCTGGCGCGGCTGGGTCCCCTTAGACGTAGCAGCCCCTAGGCGTGCCACCACACCTCCATGTTCGGCATTTGTTATGGGAGCGCAACCCGAATAACGCCTGCCGTGCCCTAATGTGGCCGCCGTGTTGGTCCAACGCATCTACCACGTGGCCCGTTTAGGAGGCAAGACACACACACACACGATGACGACGACAGTTCGACCGTCGTAGTCCGACGATGTCCACCGTATGTTCCATGGGAAAGTGAAGCAGGGAAGGTGACTTGCACGTGAATTAGTTTTAAGTGATAGTAGCCTTGCGCTGCAGCTACCACACTCTCTCCTCCTCCCCCACCTGAACCCGGAGTCATGACAGAGTCAAGAAGACCGGAGGCGGGAGAGGACGCAGGTGGCTGGCGCGACTGGGTCCCCTAAGTCCTAGCCGCCCCTAGGTGTGCCACCACACCTCCATGTTCGGCATTTGTTATGGGAGCGCAACCCGAACAACGCCTGCCGTGCCCTAATGTGGCCCCCGTTATGGTCCAACGCATCTACCACGTGGCCAGTTTAGGGGGCAAACACACACACAGACAGTTCGACCGTCGTAATCCGACGATGTCCACCGTATGCTCATGGGAAAGTTGAGCAGGGACGGTGACTTGCGCGTGATTTATTTTAAAGTGATAGTAGACTTGCGCTGCATCTACCGCACTCTCTCCTCCTCCCCCACCTGAGCCCGGTGTCAAGACAGAGTCAAGAAGACCGGAGGCGGGAGAGGACGCAGGTGGCTGGCGCGACCGGGTTCCCGAAGTCCTAGCCGCCCCTAGGCGTGCCACCACACCTCTATGTTCGGCATTTGTTATGGGAGCGCAACCCGAATAACGCCTGCCGTGCCCTAATGTGGCCCCCGTGTTGGTATAACGCATCTACCACGTGGCCCGTTTAGGGGGCACAAAAAAAATTAGCAGCGTGGGTGGGTTCCGAACCCAGGTCGCAGATTCATGTGGTGACGAGCATAACCACTACGCTACGTCCTATATATATAGATCACCGAGGAAAGCAGAAAGCTGCTACGACAGCGAATATCTTCCAAACTGATATCCCACAAAAAACGCAAGACGCCCTCGAAAGCAGAAATTGAAGTACTCCGGACGCTAAAGGCCGACAAAAACATTGTCTTACTTTCCAGCAGACAAAGGACGATCGATGGTTATTTTGAACAAAGAAGACTGCGTCAACAAAGTCGAGGCACTTTTGGGCGATAGAACTGCTTATATCCCTCGCGAGGATGACATGATGAAGACGCTAGATAGCAATATCAATAAAAACTTGGCAAGTCTTCGAAATTCAAAAGCAATAACGCAGACTGACTGTCAAAAGATGAAACCAAAGGACACAGCGCTCACGAGATTCTATGGCCTCCCCAAGGTCCACAAACCAGGAACCCCCTACGGCCGATCGTCTCTCTAAGAGGTACTCCAACGTTTGGCCTAGCCAAGTGGTTGTTTCAACATCTCAAGTTTCTAACCCAGGGTTCCACAACAACCGTCCACTCAGCTGAACAATTTATACGAAAGTTGCAGGATATTCGACTTAAAGACGAGGAAGTGATGGTATCTTTCAATTTGATGTCACTTTTCACATCCATCCAACAACATCTCGCAATCGAAACCATACAAACTCTGCTAGAAGAGCCCTATAACGAGGTGTACACGAAACTCAAAATAAGGCACCTTGTCGACCTCCTGAAACACTGTCTGAACACATTCTTTACCTTTAATGGAACCATGTACGAACAGGTCAAATGTACGCCGATGGGGTCACCGTTGTCCGGCCTGATTGCTGAGGCAGTATTGCAGAGACTGGAGGCACTGGCGTTCGACCACTTTCGACCACGATTGTGGGTGCGGTATGTTGATGACACATTTGTCATCATCAGTCGCGAAAAAATTGAGGACTTCACAAAGAATCTAAACTCGATCTTCCCCGACATCCAGCTCACGATGGAAGAAGAAAAAGACTGTCAGTTTCTAGACGTGCTGGTATGCAGAAAGGGCGATGGAGAACTCAAAACGACGGTTTACAGGAAGGCGACGAATACCTCTCGCACAAACGCAGCTGTGTGAGAACACTGTACCGTCGAGCAGAAACCCATTGCACCGAAACAGCCGACAAGAAGGCCGAGGTCCAGTTTCTGCGGAAACTCTTCACAGTCAACGGATATCCTGGGAGTTTTGTTGAGAAATGCAGGCAAGAGACCAAGAGAATAAATCCGAAGTGACAGCCAAGACCGAAGTGCTGGCGTGCAAGTTGCTAGACTAGTGAGCGAATTTGGGATTGTCGTGGCTCACAGACCGGAAGCGACAATCCGCCGGCAACTCATGCAACCTAAAGACCCAATCCCCTCAACCAAAAATCAGGTGTCATTTACCGGATAGACTACCATTTTGGTTGAGCAAATTATGTTGGCGAAACCGGCAAACGGGTTTGCACGAGAAGGCACGAGCACAAGCTTGCTGTGAGACGGAAGGATAAACTCGCCTTGGTAACCGCTCACGCGTCCTCGTCAGGGCACGACTTTGACTCTTGCAGCGTGAGAATACTGGGCCATTCAGACCACCGACTTTCACGCCTGCTGCAGGAATCGTGGCACTTGACCATGGAATCGATCAATAGACATATCGATCTGCCAGCTGCATATCAGGCCCTGTGCGAAAAAATCAATGGCGCTGATGAAGGTCATACTCGACAGAGGTGAGTTAAATAAACAGTGAGCTGTAGTCTTTCATTCCTTGACGATGGGCTCGCGTGAGAGTTCGAAACATCGGATGAATAAACATCTGGTCCCAGAGAACGCCTTTCCGTCTTCTTCTATACAATTACCTAGGCCTCACATATTCTCGAACATTCGGAATATATATATATATATATATATATATATATATATATATATATATATATATATATATATATATATGATTACGGGATACACCATAATGAGAGCACATATACTAGCTAGAAGCCTATGTTTTGCATATGGCTCTCATTCTTTGTCACTCTTTGCCCGATACACCGCTCTTTAAAACCCTATTCCTAAAATGGAGAAGTCAACAATGGTCCAACAAATTCACTGCAGCTGCAGGATTTGGAAATATGTTAGAGAAACCGACCGAAAGCTACAAATGGAAAGTTGCGAGCATCATTTGGGCTTACGAAGATTGGAACCCAAGTCAGATGTAGTAAACTATGCCGTGCAGATGAGGCACGTGTTCAACTTTGAAGTCGTTGAGATTGTAAGCCCAGACGAGGCAGATAAAAGAAGCCGCGACACTAAGTTGCCTGTTCCATACCCTATTTTATTGACCTTGTTGACAGGACACCGTCACGGGCTGTCAATTACTGGCACGGCCATCGAGGTGGGGTCAATAGAAGTCACAGTAAAGTGCGGATCTGACACAGCCCCACAGATGGTATTTGTAGGATATGCACCAGGTAAAAAGAGGCATATAGTGAGAGCTGTGTGCATGACTTTGCAGTCTCTGAAGATGGGTAGGCGAAATCACAGCTCGAAACCTCAAGCATCCAATAAACCTCTCCCAGTGAATGCCTCGTCTTCTTTTGCGATACCACCTGAGAAATGCATTTTCAATACTACTTATTTTAGCCTTATTTGGTTTTCTTTTTGAAAAGGCAAAACAAGACGGCAGATGAAAAACTAAGACTTTTGAAATGAAACTATTGAAAAAACTTCATAAATATTTCACGTTATTTCCATTGAAAAACTCTTTTCATGTACTCACAAATTCATTAATGAGTGCTGACGAAGTTGGATTTTGGCAGAGAACCGCTACCACATCTGGAGATCCGGACAGAACCGCCAAATGCAGCAAATTTCTTTGATGCTTGTTTCAGTAAATTGAGAAAGCATTGTTATAAGTTTTATGAAGTTGACATTCTTTTTGAATTATCACTTGAAATAGCCGATTTACCTGATCTATGTGATCCTCAATATGGCCTAATTTTGAGAGAACTGTTGTCGCCAAAATGCTGCCACTACTGGCTGCAATCATCAGGGGCGTCATGTCATCCTAGACAGGATTAAAGTGGACGGTTAACTATAAGTATGCTTACATTGTCATATTCCGTGAGGTTTGTTATTTTCTTCCGGCGTAGCAAAGCTTCCATTGTCTTTATGGCGTCGGCCTTGGCGATGACGTGCAGCAGCGAATACCCACGCTAAAACACATATATCCGGCTACTTATATCTAATTACGTAATAATTAACGGTTATTTTTAAAAGGAGCACGCACTTTTGTTCGCCTCCCTGGTTCCGCGCCTCTTTGGAGTAGATAGAGCACAACGTTTACTTGATCCTTGAACGCAGCCCAGAAGAGGGGAGTCATTCCATGCTAAGGAATTGAAGTAGAAGTAAAATTAGTAACATTTGCGCAAGGAATTTACTGTGACCTTGAGGATTCATATCAAGAGCTACCTTTCGGTTTTTTCCGATGGGTAGTCCAAATTGGTATTGATATTTTGAGAGACTAATGCATTCTTACGTCAAAAATGTCCTCTTTCTGTATAAACCGGAGATGAAAACTCCCTACCAGTAGCTAGGTGAAACGTTGTGACATGGTTGCTCCTAAGGATACTCCCCCTGAAATCTGAATTTTTTAAAAACTGTCCTTTTTTCTGGCTTATTAGGCGTCATCAGTCAGTTATACCCTACCCCAGTCACTTCAGCGCCCGAGGCCCGAATTCACGAGCTGTAGGTTAGAAGTTCAACGCTCTGCCCACTGCGCCAGTAGCTCGTTGTATTGTCGTTGGCTAGCGATAGTTAATATGCCCGATGGAAACCGGAAAGACAACGAGCGCGTGGTGCAGTGGGTAGAGCGTTGGACTTCTAACTAACAGGTCACGAGTTTGAGCCCGGGGCACCACAGCACCTGGATTTGCGTATGGCTGGCTGATGACAGCTAATAAGCCAGAAATGGACATTCCAGTCTTTCGTGTCTTTGTCGGGCATGTTATACTGCCGATATAATTAGCCAACTTGCAGCTGCTGGAGGGTCCTGAGAGTGAGCCCCAAGGTTTAACAGAATTAGTGAGTCCTGTAACCGATCGGTGAGCACCTACTTACCACAGTCCTCTTTCTCAAAACCTCGTTACACGATGCCCTTATGTACTCCTTGATGAAGGTGCCCTTATTAATTACGGCTTTTGTGAAAGTTCAAGGCTGTGATGAGGTCGATTTGGAATAAAAGACAGACCTCTGCAGGCTCATTTACTTTCTCAGCGTCTTATGGTCTCGATCGTTAACCGGGTGCGCTGGATCAACAGAGTGACCATACTAGGGCGCTGCATGCATTAGCTGGACTAAAACGAATCCGTGCTTCTAATAAGAAATGCCCTACATGGGGTGTGATGGTACGTCTAGGCAGAGCCACAAGCCGCTCGGGCAGCGGGCAGGCGCATGAGAGAGGACAGAGGGAGTGAGGTCGAATAAGGCGACTCCATCCATAAGGTGCCTATGCGCACCTCTAAATATAAGATTTCTGGTGCGCTATAAGTCACGGCTTGGAAGCCTGCCAACTGTCAGTATAACTTGATCCTATCCGGATGGCGTCTCAAACTACAATGGCTTCTTCTGAACGTAGCTTTCACGACATATTTGCTCAGGTAGAATGCTAGCTGTAAGCTTATTTTTCGGTGAAAACGTGGAGCATGTCTGCGTGACCAAGTCGTGAAGTAGTGGCACATGCAGACAGGCCGTTTCGTTTTTTCCACTGCGTCTGAGTCCGCCTCTGATCGTCCTGAAATTGACCTGCTGCTTGCAGTTGAGGGAGGAGAGAGTGCAGTTGACGCGCCACAAATCTGCTATTACTGTTAACTAATTCACACGCAAGTAAACATGCTGAGCTCACCGCTTTGCGGAGCATACGGTGGACATCGTAGTTTTTGACGGTGGAATTAGCAAATCGTACGGCTTTCAGAGAACAGTTTGCTCACAGACCTCTTCTCCACCTTCAGCACTAGGATTACCGTTCAGCATACCATTCCGAACTTACTTTGTCCACTGTATCGATGAGGATTTTGGCTTTCACCAGCAGCTGAACTGCTTCTAAATTACCCTGACTGGCCGCCATATGGAGGGCTGTTCGATTCAGATTGGTCTTTACATTAATATTGAAGTTTGGACGCGCGAGAATGGAGCTGAGGATGTTGCATCTATTGGTTCTGGCTGCCTCCAAGAATTTCAATTCCGTCGGCGTCACTAGACAGAGAAAAGAAACCGGGTAGATAAAATAGTAATATTGGGATCCGAACATAATTTCCACTGGAAGCACGCACTGGAACTGCTCAATGAACACTAAAATGTGCTGAAAAAACCGAAAATATCACCCAGCGTGGGTGATAAAACTGTGGTGATAAACGATTCAAATGCCACCTGTCAAGCAATAATCGCAACCGTTAACTTTCCTAGGTATGTTGTAGCATAGCGACTGCATCCGGTAAATATGGCAACTCCTTGTGTAATCAGTACCCCTAGCTAATGCTGCTTCGGATGTTCTAGCGATCGCTTTGACTTCTTCTTCTTACACACACTTTAGCTCTTCTTCTTACACACACTTTAGCTCACACTAACACTCACTTTAGCTTAAACTACGGAGAGTTTGCTAGAGCTTGCCAGTCGAGCTGTTCTACTACTTATCAGTGGGGTAGAGAAGGAAGTATGGCTATAATGATAAATCACGTGCTCTTTGATCTTGCAGACTATTCATCAGGCGAGTAAAATCAATCAAGGCATGAAAATAAAAAAAAAAACTCGATCGAGCACAAAGCATCTCGGAAGGTGTTATTTGTTACTTTTACTTATCTTCGGTCAACACGGTTGAATTCCCTATGGAAATTTCGTTCTCTAACAGAACAAGATTAGGTGCTGGGGTGGGAAACAACAAACCAGCTCATATTTTGTTCAGTAACTGACGCCATCTTTGCCCCAACTCTCGAAACGCACGGAACACTGTTCTGCGTTGGAGAGCCTCCATAAATAAGACGATTCATCCGTCGCATTTGGTGTGATTTTGGATCAGGCCAGATACACAGATTAGAATCAACAAGCCAAAAGCCAGTTACTACCCGCAGCATCATTATTTACAACTAAATACTATAGTGGTTTAAAAAGGGTCATCCTATGAGGATTTGCAAGACCAATGTTGCAGTTTACAGGCGCTCAAATGGTCCAAAATTGTACACAGCTATTCGCGGAATTTGTCAAAATTATTGGCATTTTCTTAGAGGTTGAGGAGTCACAGGCTGACAAAAACATGAGCCCCTATTAATGACTGTCTCAGTCTTTGGCAAATCGTTCTGAAATCTAACAGGTGGTTTTCTCGGATTCTGTACCCCGAGAAATCAGACAGAGCGATAAGACATTTTTGAAGTTAGTTGAGTTTTTGATATCTCATGTTTAAAGAGCGTCATCGTCTACACCGACAAATATTTCCATTGCTGAGAAAAGTAGACACCTTGCAGGTGATGTGCACTCTCATGAAATATTAAACAAGATGCTGAAATGCGTTTTCGAATCGAAAAGATGATTTCAGTAGGGTTGAAATATTAATGATCATGCAGCATAATGACTAGATATTTCAGTCACATCAGGATACTTTCAGGCCCTCAACACAAAATAAACTCTATAAAAACGAGCTACTTTTGTAGTTTAAAGTTTTTGGTTGATTTTGTATGCCATGAGAAACTCAACTTTATGTTCTAGAATGTATGTATGTATGTATTTATCATTACACTCATTTAGTAGCAAATGACATCTTCATCATTGGTTATACTCTTGGTTTTATAAAGGATTCTAAGAAAGAGAGTTTTTAAGATCGTGAATCATTCATTCATAAGGCATCATATCTGTGTATTTTTGCATGAGATTTATAAAGTATACTATATCGTAAATATCCATTTCAACATTTTTTGAATAACATTGGATGTATTCCTGCTAATGAAGAAACGTGTGTGATTTTCCTTAGACGGAAAGTCTACAGCATTCAGTTTTTAAACCTTGAATCCAAGCGTAAGGACGAGAGGATTTAAAATAATTCAGAAATGGAAAAAAAATAAAACTGAATGATAGCCCTTTTCAAAGAACGCAATTTGAAGAAGACATATTTCGTTACCAAAGGAGTACAAGAGAGCACCTTCTATATACACTATATTTGAATTTAGAAAGGCATCAAACATCAGTGAGGAAAGCTAATGCTATGTAAAGGAAAGTAGTTTTATCAGACGGCCACAAAAGAACCTCATTGTAAACCGTGCATTAGAACGTTATTGAAATGTCCGGAAATTATGCTCCAAGATAACTACTATTAAAACCCCAATTGTGTAATGATTTCTAACGAAAAAAAAAACGTTTCAGAATTTCAGTTAGCATTGCCTTGAGAGCGCCTCTACTGTGTTGGTTCAATATTTTAGTAAACAAAGATTGCGACATTTGTTAAAGATGTGCAATTAACGATAGCCTCCCCCTATCCGTTATCGAGTCAGTCCTGTGCCATTATTTTCAACTCTGCCCGGTATATTATGTGTAACTCATCGGATTTCTTTCTGCGTTGTAATCACAGCAGACACGCACGTTGCGGAGACATAAAATGACTTTGTATGTGAACATGATTTGAGTTGCTCCAGTGTCATAGGCATTTAATTGACATGATCTATAGAATACCATTCAGATTCCTCGCATATACTTAGCTGCTGTAAATAAAAACCCACTGGATTCCCTGATTAGCACTTATACTAACGACAGTAGATGCTGACAGATGACCTAGCTCGGGTTTATTTAAAAGTAACCCTCTTCAACGACTGGTAGATATAAACTGATCGGTGGATGTGGACAGAAGCTAAGTTGTACAGATGATGCGTCGAACATGAACATGTGCATGCTGGAGGAAGCAGAAAGTGACCTGGATATCAAAAACTGCCCTCGCCATGTCAATCAAAATTTTTCCCTTCCTAGTACAGAATTGATAAATTCAAAGTAAACAATGGCTTCGGACAGATTTAAATAATTCGGTTATCGCAGTAGTGAAAAGCTCGACAGTCCCGGTGGGCTTCAAACCCACCCATTAAAACGTAGTTAAATTCCCTGCTCCCAGTCTTGCCCTCTTAGCTTAAGCGGTTTGAGCATTGGCAATGCTGTAGCCTGGTTCTTTCGGTTATGAATTAAATGCCCGCCGAGTTGGTCGAGGTTTTCCCTTTTCACGGCTGGGAATCTTGGTAAGTGACTGTCTAAACGGATTCCAATGTGGAACTTGGATCACGCTGCAATATCTTTCCTCCAGTGTGACTTGCATTAGCCCCTGTGCATAAGTAGATGTCATCATTGGGACAAGAACATTATTCACCCGACTCTTTCGTAGTTCATGCTCGAACCCACATCACGTAGGGGTAATTTATATACAGTGAATTGCAGTATTTATACGAGGCAGTCGCATTGCTACTGCATCAGGGATAGTTGGCGCTTAGCTTCTTAGCCAACTTTCAGGTCGGTTATCTCTGCAATTTCGTCGTTTGTGTTAGTGGTTGGCGTGATAATTGCTCGGCCAGCTGGCTCATTTGCACTGGGGTCAGAGACAACATTCGCCTGTGCATCCCTTGGCAGTTATAAAAAAAATACCTCAAGAAAGACCAATATGTGCAGAGATAAAGGAAACATATCGTGTGAAGTGCAGACAGACAGGCTTCTGAGTACATCTCTCATTTTTGTAATAGCCGAGTTCATTTGTGGTGCATATACGCTCGGTCAACAGGTGCGTCCGATTTCCTCTTCAGAACGGGTTCACTGACCGGAGGCACACAGGAGGAGGCGATTGCATACGTCCCCATAAATAGCTCCATTGACCCGTATTTAAAGCAATCTAACAGGTTGGAAGCTGAGACTATAACCGTTAACGGAATAACTGGGACTTTCTTCCGACTGAGGAGCAGGTTGCAATGTCTCCTTCTTACTGTACTCTTTGTGGCAGTTATGAGAGGTCCTAAAATCCCTCCTCGATGACCAACTGATGCGAACTTACGGAACGGGTAAATGTGTGTGTGTGTGCTCCTAAACGGGCCACTTGTTAGATGCGTTGGACCAACATGGGGGCCACATCAGGGCACGACAGGCGATATTCGGGTTGCGCTCCCATAACAAATGCCGAACATGGGGGTGTGGTAGCATGCCTAAGGACCCCTGCCGCCCCAGCCAACTGCGCCCTCTTCCATCTCTGGTCTTCTTGACTCTGTCTTGACACCGGGCTCACGTGGGGGAGGAGGAGAGAGTGAGGTTGCTGCAGCGCAAGGCTACTATAACTCAAAACTAATCCCCGTGCAAGTCACCGTACCTGCACCAACATGCCGTTGAGCACACGGTAGAAATCGTCGGACTATGATGGTCAAACTGTCATGTGTGTGGTACACACAGAATGTGTTTCTATTTATACATAAACTGTGCCCCCGCACACGAATCTTTAGTCATCTTGATCTTTTTTCTCGTAAGAGGGACAATGGAAGACAGAGAGTGTGTAAGATGCTGCGCAAGACTGTCTCAGTATAATCTAGTTTATATGCATGGCAGCAACAATGCCTCCACTCCGTGTGCCTGTGATGAACGATGGACCGTTTGCGTCCATCGAACCCTCGCCATAAAGTCAGAGGTGTTGGTTGGTTTCGTGGTAGGTCATTAGGATATGACATAGGTAGAAACAGCAGATGTCTCAGTCTACTTTAATAGGCAGTTATTAGATCGCTCTGCAACCTGAACTAGATCATTTGACTGAAGGTGAGGAAAAAGAGACTAATCACTCACACGCATCCCTGTCCAGCGCGGTGACCATGTCACAGTCCTGATCGGGGTCCTTCGCGCCCTGAAAAAATATTTTGAAGAAATTACAAGAAGTGGTTCGACTTAAAAGTCAATTTGGGTATCTGGACTTATAAACATTTTGCGATATCTAGATTTTTGTGAAAGATTGTAAACCAGAGCATAATGGTTATCCATACAAATAACATTTTGCCCGCTTTTAAATAGTTTTTTTTTCAGAGGCACTTAAGTTAAAATCTCTCAAATGCTACTGAAGTGCTAAATGCTCAAGCGATCAGAAGCAAACTGCACTCTGGCACATGTTTGATTTCCTCCCAGAACTGCTATACAGTCAGCCCAGATCCCCAGCAAACTGGTAGCTCCATAGGTTTCTTTAAGTCTGCAAACAGTGCGACACATGTAGTCTACGAATTCCAGGAGATCGTTTGCATCGTTTACAACTTGACAGATTTCAAGACATGTCGATACTTATGGAGCAATGTTATATTTTTCGGTTCTTTAACAATCGTAAAAGGATTGAGTGTTTATAATTTCCATTTCGTTGATCTTATGGGTCTATTTAAATGTTCTTAACGCCTCGTAAACACACAAATTAAAGCAGAACATTCCGAATCTGCCTGCTTGAAGTGCGCACCGTGTCCAAATTAATAAAATAATCAAATTTTTCTGAGTAACAAAATTTTGCTTTCGTTCTGTGAAAATTCCCATGTAACGATCGAACAGTCAGATTGAAAGGCATACGTTTGTAGTCATGCATCGTCAGACCAGTACGTGGGGAATAAACTCCAATGTTATTTATAGTGCTTATATTGTTCTCGGGGGAAATCGGGGATAGATTATTCACACACCTCGCTTCCACGCCGCTTGCGTTGGCATGTTGTGGCCGTTGGAGCTGAGAGGGGAGGGGTTCAGGGTACGCTGGGAGTGAGGTCTGTACGGGAAACACGCGGAGTGTGTGCGGTTCGGGCGACGTCGGATTACCACCTAGAGTCGGCCCGGGAAGACAGACTGCCTGTGTCAACGTCATCCGACAACAGAGCACTGGGTTGGTTAACCGAAGGGCCACTGCTTCAGATGATGCCAGCATTCGTTTGCGCAATCCTTTAGCGTAGTGTGCGAGTGTTCAGTAGATAATTTGAAAACCATCTTTGGTGTCAACTTGGTGGTTCTTATCGATTAGATGAGCAAACATTGAACTTGAAATCAATCGATTTGCCCCTTTAGTTAACCAAGCAGGTACGTGTTCGCGTACCATCTTCTCCAGATACCTCGCTGTTCGCCAATGTATTCCACTTGACAGGAGCAGGTGATTGAATTGATATGCATCGATGTGTCCTGCAATGGCCGTTGGTTTTTACTCACCTCCCCCTTCCCCCAATCATAAGGGGGAGATTTTGCGAAAAGAGCCTACTTTGCTTCCCAGCTGACGATACAAGACGCGAAACCGCTGGGGAGAAAATCTACGCAGCAAAAACGAGATAAGAAAATGTGCCTAGCGTTAAGGTCTGCCGCCTTTAGTGTGAAAGTTTTTTTCTCAATCTGCTACTTCGCGTTTGCACTCGGCGCACACCCACGTACTGAGTCATCGAACTCAAAAAGGATTGCGAAGGACGCCCCCGGTGCCGTCTGGAGCTGAGGAGCACAGTGTGGTGCGCCAGCTCACTTTAGTCACTTCAGTTCCAGCATAATCTACGTAGATCTGCCAGAATATTTTGAAAACGTGTGTTCGAGTTTAGCATTTTAACAGAAGAAGTGGCAGACATAATTGTAGAAGCAGTAATAGTAGTACTAATGGAAGTAGTAGTATTTTTGGTGGTGATAGTATTATTACCGATGGGCGTGCCGGCATAAGAGCTGCTAGTGACCATAGCTGCAGTACCACGCCAGTATTAGGAGTGGCAGAAGTAAAATTAGTAGTAATAATAGTAGTATCAGCACATTTTTTTGTTATTAGGGGGCGATGGTGCTGGTGATGACAGTAGTGTTGGGCATCACCAATCTTAGCTCGGACAGTTTATTGACATCGGGGATTACTTTTTATTTCTAATCAAAAATAGAAAAAATACGGAAATGTAAACGGACTGGGGACAGTGCGCCATTAAAAGGCGTCAAGGGCTCACGATAACTGATGATTTGTTGCAAGCAATCGTGATGAAGGAGGTGTTCATCGATATCAGCAAGAACACCGTTGCAATCAACTACCTTCACAAAAGTCGACGGAGCATCATAATTTTGCAGTATAGTACTCACGTCCACCCACAAAAGGATTAGAATTTCAATAAAGTTTATTTCAAAATATTCAATTCTAAGTCGATAACTAGCAGTTTGTTTTGTGACCTCCGAAGCGTTGATATTCTAGGCAAAATAACTGCACCCTTATCAAGCAAAACCAGATTGCTGTAGAAAGGCGCGTTCTTATGAGGGTAGACCGAATTGCATGCGTGTTGGAATTCCAATGATCTGACCGCCATAACAACAAAATGACAACTTTGATGAATGATACACTTACCGCAACATTGCAGAAAAAAGGAAATTCCAGATTTTTAGTTTTGGTGCACTCTACTTTATCATAAACTGTGTTGTCCAGGCCTAAAATGCTCACAAGGGACTTAACATATTCATCAAATATTTGACTTTGGCTGCATAAATTTATGTCTCTTCGCTTGTCCTCTTCAGCAAAAGCTCTTTTCTCTAAAATATTAAGGTAATTTTAAGCCCGGGATGGATGACGTCACCTCGACACGCGCAGAAAGCTCTAGGATTTAAGAACGTCAAACCGAGCTCTCTGCGGGGTACGTGATTACGGGCTACCAACCCGTATTTTGTCGTCGCGGCGTAACCCCCTGACCAGCACGTCTGACACTGAGGCAGACCAGCCCCAGCGATGACGGGGTAAGTGACTAGATAGGCTTTAAGTACAAACATTCAGTCGAACTAGGAGAAACAGGTAAACGTAGCTTGCATAGTGACGTGTGTATCTGCGCTGGTCGCGTGCCCATCCAACCAGTCATTGATGACAGACAACCGTAACTGCATGTCTCAGGATGCAAATGCTTCATAACCCTATTCGGACACTCACACTTCTCCGTTGCAAAGACTGGCTTTTCCACTCTTTTTAGTCTTTGGTGGTATTCTTTCACATGGTTTTAATGTGCGATTGACAAGCTGCAAAAACAATGATCTAACTGCAATATGACCTACTTATTAAGGTAACATAAGTCAGCAAAACGATGAGGCGACCTCACGTGTATTGAAACCTCAACTCTAGTTGACGGAGGATATTTTTTACGGAGGGACCTCACTGGAACGAAGATACGCATTGAAAAGTTGAAAGAATTAAATCTATACAACAGTTCCTACAGTCTATTGTCCAAAATGAGGAATCAGTTTGTTCATTAGAAATGTAGAAAAGTGAAAAAAATTAGGGAATCTCTTTTTCTAAATGTTCATAATTACTTTTCCCTGTCATTGAACAAAGAGGGCTTTGTAAGCGACTGTCTTGTTCATAAAACATAACACTGAGACTGAAACGTCTTCGTATATGAAGGAACATTAATGGCTTCTTCTTAAATCTGTACAGTTTTACTTAAAGTATGACTTGTGGACAGAATTATTATATCGGTGGCCTTGAAGTAACATGCGTCTTTCTGCTCATACGCAGCAAGAACCTGTAAGCTGGCCTCCATTCCCGTTGATACCGAGGAATGTAAGTCTTTAAATAAACCCTACACTGTCTATTGTGATATTAAAAAAGGAACACGAAAGCCTAACAAAAATAATTTCGAAGGTTCGTGACCAGGAATTTGAGCTGCCAACTTACCGACATCACGGGGAGAGCGTAGTGCCCAATGTCCAGGTGTGCAGCTTCGCCTTGCAACTGTTGCATTTTATATCACCATTCGTTTATGTGCTACTGGGTCTAACTTTGAATGTAGGCGTTGCGAGTATCTGCACAAAACGCTATGACTCAGCGAAATCGCTTTCTCTAATTGGCCAAAAAGCACCAAGTGCGTGCCAGCTGATGACCCGATTTGCATAAAGTACAAGGAGAACTATAATTCACGTTTCTGCTCTAGCCCGAGTCGCTGGCAAGCCGAAGGCAGGCAAGTCTTGCCACCCACCTAATACCAAACTTAACTCTTGATAAGTTTTCATTACAAAGATAAGAATTCCAGGCCGCGGGCTTGTGGCAGTCTAGACGAGTTGGCAACAGCGACCTCATCCCCAATTCCAGTTATATGCGTTACCCGTGTGGGATTAAGTCTTTGGCTTGTCTACACCGTGACACCGATCGATATTTTTGGACTTCATCGATTGACTTGTTATGCTCTCCTCGATAAAGTAAGTATTTTTCTACTAACTCTGTCTTCGCCCCGCTTGATTTTGAGAGTTCATCGTTGTTGAGCATCGCAATCCTACACTGCAAGTAAAATACAACTGCAGTGTGTGAAAGTGAATTTTTAGAGTAATTGGCCTCCCTCATGAAATGATACCGAACATTATAACATGTGCTTTCAAGTAGAAAGGAGTACCTAGGTTGAGTGGTAAACCTGATTATCCTACAGTAAAATCTCACGGTATTTTGGTCTTTACACTTGCCTTCGAATGGGATTATTTTCAGCTGCCTGGCAAACCTGAACTGAGTAAAAAAAAGACAACCTAAGAAGTATAAATTAACATATATCTTAAAGGAATAATTGATAAAAAGTTTCATTTACTCATTTTGTAGAGAAGAATGTTTTCTGTAAATTTTATATTTACAGAAAGTGTATCTTTGTACTGCTTTTAGAGTTGCAAAAATTCCCATCAACCGATTCAGAAGGCTAGTTGGCAAGCATACGCGTGCTTACGATAAATTCTCGTCGGGCCAGTACATTTAAATGGGAAACGGAGTACAAACTAAGACACAAAATCAATAAGTGTCATCTCGTCATACCAGTGAGTCGTGTTAAAAGGGGAGGGGGGGTGGCAATAAGAGACAAATGGTTAAGCGGCAGTGAGGGTTTGGTAGTCGTTCCCGGAGGGGAGGGGGGAGGGGAAGGAGAGTCGGCCTGGAGGGCATGTAATTAAGCCATCGTTGGCCCTGCTAAGCGCGGAGCTTGTAGCAGATTCTTTTCTGCGCACAAGAACGGCTTTCTCAACCGGATGGCGGTGGCTTCTGCTGTTGCCAGCAGCCGCTGACCCAGTGAAGTGGGGTAGTTTGGTGGCACCTTATTGTGCAGCTTAAACGGCCACGTGGTAGATGCGTTGGACCAACACGCGGGCCACATCAGGGCACGGCATGCGTTATTCGGTTTGCGTTCCGCTAACAAATGCCGAACATGGGAGGTGTGGTGGCACGCCTAGGGGCGGCTAGGACTTAGGGGACCCGGCCGCGCCAGCCACCTGCGTCCTCTCCCACCTCCGGTCTTCTTGACACTGTCTTGACACCGGGCTCAGGTGGGGGAGGAGGAGAGAGTGCGGTAGCTGCATCACTAGGCTTCTATCACTTAAAACTAATTCACGTGCAAGTCACCTTTCCTGCACCACCCTGCATGCACGATGTATTTAATTTATTTCACCAATCAAAATTTTTTCAAATAAAACAGAAATCTACTTTAACTTCGACTCGGTAAATTTCCCTTGCTAATGGCTTTTCTAGACTTAGTCTGCACACATGCGCTGTGAACGTTTTAACAAACCAGACTAGCCGCACTTGAAAATGCTTTTATGACCCGGTTTAAACCGTCAGAACTAGACGTTTTGCACTATTTTTAAATGTCAGATTCGCAAATCCGTGTGATTTTGCGCTTAAAATGTTATCGCTAAAGGCGATCCCCTGTTTAAATATATAGATATTGTCCTCAGAATCACGAATGCCTTATGAGAAATCGCTTAACAGGCCACCATCCAATGTTCATTTAAAATGTTGAATATACGGAAAGATACTTATGAGTGGCCTAGTTCCTGCTTACACCAAATGTACAGAAATTGAATGTGCGATACATTAACATTTTGAATACTATGTTGGTATTTAGATTACCGCACTTCTCCACATTTATAATCGTAGAGGATTGTCTAAATAAAGCAATAACACAGAAAGTGACTGCACCATACTGAGGAAAATAGGCTCTTACGTATACAAAATGAAATCGTCATGGTTTTACCATGTTTAAAGATGCTACTTACGAGCGAGAGAATTTCGTTTAACTGAAGGCATATATATCGTTGAATTTCGAAGGGACCTTTATTTTTTGGCAATGAGGCCTTGAAGTATGAAACAAAATCCTTTACCTTCAATAGAATGCTAACGAATTCGATCCAAATATATCGTCCTTTGAAGGTTTTGTCAAATGCAGAACGCAGAACCTATTTTTATGAAGAGGCGATTGAATGAATTGAACACAGGACAGCATTCATTAGAGTTGACGGCCACTGGGAAACTCGATGGATTCTACAGTCAGTCGAAAACAACACAAAAATTTGGGGGAAAAAGTACTCTTAATATAGATATCTCGAAGAAGAGACGTAATAATTTGGGTAAATGTGAACTTTAATGAGTAAATTTTCGACACAGGTCCACCAGAAAGTCGCCAGACTGTATGGTGTGTACAGGAACAATTAACTGTTTAACAATGTCTTACCGCGGATTCTAAATTTGGGCGATGTTTGCGCCAATATGCTTAAAGACTATTTTGTCATCCGGTCATGATTGGTTCTGCACATTTGAATTTGTCCTTAGCGATTTCGTATGTGGCATCCAAATCGATATGCCCAGTGATGCATGCCTCATCTGAGTAAATTGCTTCTAGGAACTCATCGCTATTTATAATTGGGCAGTTGTCAAGAAACAAAGTGTTCATTTACGCGAATTTATGTACGGTATCAAGTGGGTGCATGGCTACCTGGGTTTGATGGTCTCGTCTTCTTACAGCTAACTTATGTTCATGTATGCGGGTTGAGATGGATTGCCCAGTAGGCCCACAATAAATAGCATCAGAACTGGAAAATAGGCTTTTGTAAAAACACCTTTTCTTTCAGGATATCCAACCCTGAGCCTAAGGTGGATGTAAGGTTGTGTGCTGCTTGCATCTGGTGATTACTCAGCTGTCTTTCTTTCAAGAAAACACACTTAGACCTGCTCCATATAAACCTGAACTCTACATTTCCTGGAATTCAGTTAACGTTCAAAACGAAGGCTGATGGACAACTCCCATTTCTGAATGTTATCGTAAACGAATAACCGTTGCATCACTCCGCACACTGGTATAGCGCAAAGCAACATATTCAGGGGTCATCCTACACTTTCAGAGCAACCACCCTGTCTCTCACAAAGGGAGTTCTGTCTACACTCTCCTAAATCGAAACAAAACGTAATGCTCTGATGAAGAAAGTTATCAGGCAGAAATGAAAAACCTCGAAGTTATTCTCCAAAAAAGGATACCTGCCTGAGATCGTGAATTAGTGCTTGAAGCGGCAGGAATTCAAAAAAAGGTAGCTCAAATGGCATGGCCACCCAGACACCCAAGACAGTGACCTGGCGAACTCTCCCATACGTGAAAAATGTATCCGATTTTTTCAAAGTACAAGTAAGAAAACAACAGATACAAGTATCACACCACCCTGCATCTATCTTACGGTCACAGCCTGTACACTCTAAGGATAGCGTTGGTTATCCTAAAAGAAAATTTGTTTCTTACAAAATACTATGTTCCAGTTCTGATGGCATTTATAGTGGGCCTACTGGGCATACCATCTCAACCCGCATACATGAACATAAATTAGCTGTAAGAAGACGAGACCATATAACCCAGATAGCCTTGAACACACTTCACAACAGACATAAATTTGCGTGGAAGAACACTCGGACTGTTGATACCTGCCCCATTGGAAATGACCGCAATTTCATGGAAGCAATTTACTCAGATAAGGCATGCATCAATCGGCATATCGATTTGGCTGCCGCATGCAAATCGTACACTACCACCTGACCATTGTTTCCTAAGCAGTTTTGTTCTCCTACCTTCTATTAAAAAATAAAGGCTTATTGAACGCTGCCTCCATTTTTATGGTAGGAGTTTTTTTTCACTGCCTATTTTTTCTAGTTCACCATTAATTTTAAAACATCGCTAACCGTTGACATAACAGGACATGTTATGTATTTGTACATTTTATCTGCACACATTGTCATAACTTTATTTCGTTACTAATGCTTGCTTAGACAGTGCCTTGCCGGTGCTAACCAAATATAAATTCTAAATTCAAACGTGCAGAACCACTCACGACAGGATGACAAAGTGCGCTCAACGCGTATTTGTTCGGATTTCACCCAACCGTAGAATCTGTTTCTAAACACACTTAATTAATTAATGGTTCCTGTACACACCCCGTAGTCTGACGACGCGCTGGGCGACTAGTCTCGAAATTTTATGCATTACAGTTTCTGTTTTCCAAAGAATTTTTTCTTCGTATATTTTATGTCTCGGGATGCCCGTATTTCAATACGTATGCAAGAATTTCGAGCGAAGTGCTTTGCTTTATGCTCGAAAATGGGAAATTTGTGCAATTCACGAGCGTTTAACGCGAGAAAAATAATCCTTCTTACACCGATGTCGAAACAACAGGATTCTAACAAAATCTGTTAGGGTAAAATTGGCCATATAGTTATCCCATGCTTTATGATCGCTTTTCGTTATGGCTTTCAAATGGTTGGTACATTCCTAACGAATCCACACTCTCCGCTTCGCTAATTAAAGGAACGGAAAGATGAAAACATGCAATTTTACCATGAGCGTTGCCCTACACACTTATTTGAAACCATGAAGGAGATCATAACGCATGTCTCAGAACTATAAAAGACTAAAAAAGAAAAGCGCCTTAGAGAAACAAATGGGTGATGATTTCTCATAACAACCACAATGCTTCTAGATGTCCAAACAAAGGTATCAACCTATTGTTGAAAGCCGTAAAAACAACAAAAGAAAACCTCCTGTGCAAAGGAATGAATTATAATCAATCGAATTCCAATTGCCTTAACTTCCTTGCTTTTTTCAAACCACTCATATCATCAACAAACCTCAGAGAAGAAAAGGAAATTATCCTTGCACTAATAAACTAAATCTCGGAAAATACAGAAACGGATAAATAATATCGATTTATTACAAAAATTTGCAGCACGTTACCGATTAAAAGGCAATCAATTTTTTGCATGGCTTCATCTGGCAGTAATTGTGGAAGAATAATTAATGAAAATTCATGTAAATAATTTTTATTAATGTCGTGTTCGTGCCTGGACAAGCGTTCTAGGACTTCTAAAAGATTAATCTGCTTACGTGACACATATTTGTTCGTTTTCGACATTTGAGCTTTCGTTAAGAAATTTTTTATAATGATGGAAATAGCACTGTGTTACACATTTTATGTTTTACTTTAATTGAAACCCATTCTGCATAATTTTGGTGTTTTGGTGGATGCTTTCACACGGCTGAAACATTGGTTGGTAGTTATGCGTTAATTGAGGCCTCTTTCATGTGTTAGATCAGACACATTATATCCTAGAATGCAGTCGGGCGTAGTGTATCGCAGCCCTTGTTTTAACTGTCCGTGTCTCTACACAGGACAGACTGGATGCATGCTTAGATGGCACATGCACGAGCAGAAGCTTGCTGTAAGATGGGCTGATGGAGTATCACACGTGGATACCAACACCTACGAAACAGGTCACGAAGATAGTCGCCAACGAGAAGAGCAGGACAAGCTCGGGTTTAATTAAAGCTTAAGCCTCCGATGAGAACTCAGTCAATCGATTTATCGATCTGGCGCCTGCACACAGAGCCCTACACAGCCACCTCCAAACTGCCATATCTGGTGTTTGATTGGCCTCTGCCCCCTATAGCTTTTGCGTGTTTTGTTGTCGCTTTTATCACTGAAGATGAACTCCAGTAAGAGTTTGAAAGCTCAGATGAATCAAAACATGATTCTGGCGAGCGAAGAGCCTTCTTCTTTGCCTATTTCATGTGCTAGAGCATATACCGCATGTACATGTGGCATTCATTGTCAAGTCTGAAAGACACTGAGAGTTAAGTTGAAAATGGAAGAATTGAATAAGAATGCATTTGTTGATCTGTGCTCTTAACATGTTTTTATCCTCCGAGAGTATCAGAGCACCAATTCCTTCTCTGTTTTACATTCATAAAAAACCAAAGGTGGCGATACAAGCAAAATTGCAAGTTGCGGCCGGGTCTCTGCTGATTGGCTTGAGCATGAATCCGAAATATCATGCGAATAAAGTTCTTTCACGAGCGATCGTACCCACTTCTTTTCCGAACCAAAAGCTTTATTCAAATACTGGGAAATAATTCTAGTCTAAACTATTCATGCTAGCATACAAGAGCCCGGAGTGTTTGCTAACGATGATTATAGCCCCGTTCCAGTTGCATAATAGGCTGAAATCTATCAAAAGCGGGTTCCATCGGTACTAAAAGACAGTGGATTTGTAAGTTTACTCTGACTTTTCTGATCACATTAAATTTGTGGACATTTGCCGCTGTGCTTAGGCGTAGGTTCGCTGCATAAAGTTCAAAGCGGATTCCACCTAAAAAGGTGAATTTATTAAATCGATTGAGAGCCCAAAAAGCCCTCAGACTGGTGAATGCATGAAATAAACTTTTCTATCTATAAGTAGAAAGATTATTTGACCTAATAGGCCCATTAAAACTGATGAGAGTTCATGTCTTTCTATCTTTTATGCAATGAACCGTTAGTGCTTTTTAGCGACGTTGGAGCCTAATTACCAAAAAACGTTGAAAAGCGTATCAACAAATGCAGTTCGAAGAAAATATATGTTGCCAAGACCAGCAGTCGATCTTAAGGACGCTCCCCTTGAATAGAAATCCTTAAAATCATTGACCGTACTGCGTTATTGTGTTTCCTTCGCTTTTCATTCTTGAAGTTAAAATGTATATACAACTGCCAATGACACACAATGCTGCTTTTTATCTTGTTTCAGTTAAGAAGTTAACCGGAAATATTTTTTTCAATATGAACGAACTGTGCATCCTACGATTCGGAGTCTCGCGCGACTAGCAGTGCCTCTGGCAGTCTCCAAGACTAATAGCATCCGATAGGAAAAATAGCTCACGGCGAAGCTCCGTTACTTCAGAGGTCCCGCGTAACCAGCCCGGCAGTTTGTGGTAGAACTGCTCCGTCAGTAAAACAATACGTTTGATAATAATAACCACACATATCTTCTCATGCTTCTAGTTAAATATGAGGACTCGTTCGTTCCGTCCACAGCATTGCCCAAAAATTCTCGAGCACAGCTAATGTGAAATGAGTCGTCATCCGTTAGGTGAACGTAAACAGAAATGGGAACTTGTAGCAATGCAAACACATACCGATTGCGCAGACCACAAAAGTTCTTCCCTTTAAAAAATGCATTGCATGCAAACCCCAGAACTAACGATATAAGATTTCGGTTAAACCAAGAAGAATTAAGATCATCGAGCTTACATAAACGTCTTCGACTGGCACAGAGGCTCCCTGCGGCTTTGTCTGGGCTGTCGTTGTGTCAGTCTTGGCGTCGGTTGCGACACCACCTGTTTTGTCTTCCTGTGCCTGTTTCTGTGGCCGTTGCAAAGATGCCATGACCGAAAAGACGAACCCTATCTGAGCGCAAACTTTTCAACACGCTGCACCACACTTTTATGGCAAAAAAGTAGGCGCAGCTGCCCTCCGATGGAGACAGCCGTCGCCGCTTTCGGGGTCACGTGGACTGCAGCATCCAACACGCTATTGGTTCTTATTTAACCAATCAACGGTCGACTCTCTCCCTCGTTTGTTTATGCGCTCATGCTCACACTTCACTTCGCGTGACCGCAACGGAACCAGCAGCGGTGCGCGAACGTGAGTCATGATAGTGACCAAAAGTCAATACATATTCGCTTGTTTTGATGAATTGCGTAACATTGGGAAATCATGCTCAGGTTGCCATCCTGGCTTCGTGTCGATAAGTTATGAACTCGCTTGTGCGAAAAGGAAGCTCTGCAAAAGTACAAGCCAATGCGGAATTCCCGGTCAGCACTGTTGAATCAGTTGGCGTAAACCATTTAAGATGGAAAACGTCCCTTCTTCTTCTTCTTCTTCTTCTTCTTCTTCTTAATACACTATTTGCAGAAGGTAAAAAATAGATTCTTCCTGAAAATGCAAGTTTGCAAATCTCATTTTTCCTGCCCTTGCATGAGGCAAATGGGCAATCCTGCATTTTAATGCGCATATCTTCTTCCGGTATATGCAAAGATTTCATAAGCAACACCGAAATGGTCATTAATTAAGCGTCTATTTTAACTTTAGGGCATATTGAAATATGCTTTCTATGCGTTCATGATTGGCCATGTGCATTTAAATTTGTCCTCGAGGAGTTTGTGTGTGACATCTATATCGATGTGCTGATTAATGCGTGCCTCATTTGAGTAAATTGCTTCCAAGAATTCGCGGCTTTTTCTCAGTGGGAAGGTGCCCACAATCAAAGTCCTCTCCCATGCGAATTTATGCCCAGTGTCCGGTGTGGGCATGGCAACCTGGCATAGGTGGTCTCGTCTTCTGACCGCTAACTGATGTTCGTGTATGCGGGTTATGACGGATTTCCCAGTTTGCCCACAATAAACGGTATCACAACCGGAAAATGAAAAACTGATGGATCACTCAACACACCGGTTTACCGTAAAGCAACATATTTAGGGGTCATCCTACTCTTTCAGAGCAACCCCCCTGTCTCTCACAAAGGGAGTTCTGTCTACACTCTCCTAAATCGAAACAAAACACAATGCTCTGATGAAGAAAGTTATCAGGCAGAAATGAAAAACCTCTAAGTTATTCTCCACGGTTAAGAAGTCAATTGTTCCTGTACACACCATAAAGTCTGGCAACTTGTTGGGGTGCCAGTTTAGAAAATTTACGCATTTAAGTTTATATTTTCGCAAATAATATTATCTCTTCTTATTAACTTTCTTGGGCTGCCCGTATTTTTTTCCCTCGCTTTTTCTTTAGAAAAATGCACTGCGCGAAAATTTGTCAGCAAAGTGACCTATTAGATCGCTTAGTAATGAGGCATTTTGTCAAAGGTGAAACAATTGATCAACAGTCTATTTATCGTAGGCCTCAGCTTTGGACATTAGTTATCTTCGGCAAAAATGTTTTTTGTTTGAATGAGTCTAAACTTATGACGCAAATGGAGCTCGGTATAAAAAAGGACGCTAGATGAGAATCTGTGAAGTCAGACTAATAAACCGTAATGATGCTGGACTCGGTCCCTAAAAAAGACAGGGGAATCGAAATGCTAACTGCCTCGCACGAGTCCAGTGTGTATTTTTGCAAGGATTAATTCAGCTATCACATCATCTGCTGCTTTAAAATAGGACAGTAATTCCAGCGATGAAGAAAATTCCAGTTGTATACGGGAACATGCCTCCCCTCCAACGCAGATTTAATTTCAGAGGCAGTTATTGTTAGGGTAAAGGTTAGGTGAGGGCTTGTGTTACGGTTAGGACTAGTGCCAGATTTAAAGGGAGTTGGTGTTATCGTTAGAGTTGAGGTAAACTGTACGACATCGAAGTATCCACTGGCCCCGAAATTTAATGCAAGGCACATAGAAAACGCACATGTAAACCTCTTTGCGGTCGTCGTGTTTTATTGACTGGGTTACTTGGGTGTAATTACACACTAATTTCTGCCTTTTCGGCATTTCCAGGTTATCTAAGAAAAGTTTGAGTTTTGGGCATCGGAATAGTAGTTTTAGTGCTGATTCCTTTTGACTTTAATTCGTTTGAATATTAATTAGTAGTTTTGCTTGGTATATATGAACCGATTTTCGATTAGTTAGACATTAGTGCTTAAATTTACACACATAGTAGATGCCTTACTCATTAAATCTCATGGATTTCACAAGAAAGTGCCTGTTACACACAATCAAACTACGCTGCATTTCCCAAGGTTTTACGGTAATAAAGAAGTGACAGTTTTTAAAAAGAAGGTATATTGTGGCTTAAACGATACGTTTGGTTTTGTAGAAATACTTTTTTTAGAAAAGCGGCAAATACCGAAAACGTGAAAAATCAGTGTTACAAAAATAATTTTATGTCTTTGATGTACATGAAGCCTGTTCGTTCAAGCAAACGAGTGAATAAACCAGCAATAATAGAATTACTTTCGAAAATAGTCCTTTTAAGTGTTTCGCACACTCATATTCTTCCAGATTCCCGGCAATGTAAAGTATGACCAGCAACAAACATCCTAAATGTCGAGTATATAATCCAACACGGTTTCACTAGAATTGGTGGTTTTTTCTTCCGTTTGTACGTTATTTTAGATGTGTTTGGCCAAGACAAACATATTTTAGCTTGTATCGGCAATTTATTTGGACGCGACGCGCTCCTTCAAGATTGCCACGAATTGTCAATTACAAACGTAGAAGTACCATTGTAAGATTTAAAACGCCCAGTAGATTGCCCAAATATCTACTAAGATCTCGCAAAAACTGCTAATTTTCTGCCCTACCCATTCCAAGTTTCCGAATAAGTTCATAGTTGACTGCAGATAGAAATTATCTGCAAATATCTCGCATATAGCTTGACAGATAAAGTTATGATGTGTTATGACTTCAGAAATGAACATTTGTTTACGGTCGTAAATATCGGTGTAGTTAAATAAAATAAAGACACAAAAGTTCATTACTAATTTTAATGGCAAAAACGTCGCGAGTTTGTAAAACATAATTTTTTAAAATTGAATCCACCCTCGAGTTTCCTTAAACAATGTAATTTCTCTTACCTGCATCAACCTGATTTTCCTACAGGCAAAGCCAAACTTTGCATTATATGAAAGGATATAATTAAACATTTTTGGGTTTATATTAGTGTTCGTTTATATTACACAGTGCAAAAATGAGAGCTTCTGATCTGTAGCTTTCAAAAGCATAGGGAACTTCCTGGATATCAAAAAAACGTCGGAGGTTGCCCCTTGTGGGTCAGATTTCCCTGAAGTGAACTCTTCGTTAGTAAGCAGCTTTCTGTGCGTCAAGTGAATTGGGAAAACAAAAATATTATATTCCCGCCCTCAACATTTCATGAGCGAACTTATATCGACTCCAAAAATGGTAAAAGAACTGGCTATGACCGTTCAATGAGAGCAAGTGCAACATCATACGAGTCGGAAAAGCCGTCCTTTGAATTGTACGGTTTACCAAATAAATGGCATACAATTGAAAGAACTGAAGGCTCAAAAGGACCTGGGAGTCTGGAGCACGCCATCGCTTTTACCCTCTCTGCATTGCGCAAAGGCAGCGAAGTCACCGATGTCGATCCTGAACTTCGTCAAACGAGCTTTTAATTCCTTTAATGACGACTGCTTCACAAAAGTCTTCGGAACCTTCGCGCGGCCGCAGTTGGAGTCCGTTATTCAAGCTTGGAGACCCTGGGCGGCAAAGGACATCAACATCCTCAAAAGGTCCAAAGGCGAGTAACCAAACTCGTCCTTGGACAGAGCTCATGGCTGTCTAATCTCAAACTCTTTCCCTTGCGCTATAGACAGCTTTGGGGAGACCTGATGCTACCATCCCACATAGTAAGCTTTTAGGTGTGCTGTCTTGTCTCGGGCGATTTCACCGAGTTAGCAACAACATCAAACTTGATAGGTCATCCTCTCAAATTACGTGTAACTGGAGCTAGGCTAGACACTAGGAAGTACTTCTTCTCCAAAATAGTAGTCGAAGCTTGGAATAATCTTCCTCTGTATGTTGTTATGTCTGAATCCCTGTAGGTTTTTAAGCGAAATTTGGATCGATATAACAGTGTGTACTACAATACGAAATGGAAGCTATAAGGGCGACGCCAGGAAAATAAAACCTTTAGAATACTACTTGCTACCTTTGAGTAATATTTATTTATATACTATTTCCACCCTAGGTCTCACGCTCTCTCCCCATAATTCCCATGCGAAGGTCCCCGAGGTCTTGCCTGCTTAACTATCTGCACACCGTGATGACACCCTGATTGATCGCATCAGCCGAACCTGGCGGCCATACTCCATGGGGTCTCTAAACGTTCTCCCTTAGTTCGAACCGCAGCAGACCGAGGATGATCTGTGCGGATATTTCTGCTTTTGAAACATGTCGGCGGACTCTGTAATCAGCAACGGAGTGGGTGACTGCATCTTGCGCAATTCGGTGATGATCCAAGTGACCTCCGTGATACCCATTTCCCGTTGGACCCTCCCAAGGGAGACAGTTCTTTCTCCTAAACAGCCAAGGATTTTTTTCACTGTCTGCTCTTATTCAACTGTATTTCACCCCGTTGGCTCATATCAATTGGCCTCGCCAACAAACAGAGATACAATTTTTTGGTACCACAAAACGCATGTAAAAATAGAAATTTAAAGGTACCTCACCTTTATCTCCCTCAAATATACTGATACTGAGTTAGGTGGTCTATTGTATTTCATGATTGGCGTCACCTACTGAATAGGATTGCAACACTGTCACCTGCCATAAAGAAGATTAACAGTAAAAACCTGCTGCTATCTTCGCGTGCTTCCTAAAATCGGTAAACTCCTATGGCATGCTTCCTACCTGAGGTGAAACTGGTTTGAAAATCAGAAGGAGATTTACAATATGTCGTTTATTTTGCAAAAATTTAATCCACATCAAATGACAACGAATCAAGCAAAAATACTTTAATATTGCGTAGAATGGTTATGAAGTGATCTTAATCATCGTTAAAAGTACACCAGAAATAGCCATCGAAGTGCCCCTGAAGCGAATTCTCTTGGAATGCTGCGTATTTTCTTCAAAATCTCAATCCTATTGTCGAACCAAACCCTCTATATTTTTCGGGGGGGTGTGCACATGTATTCGGATCAACGTAAGCTTCATGATGGTTGATGATTTTCTGATCGTATCTAGTCTGATTCATTCGCTGATACGCTATCCGTTCGTCAGAATGTATTGCTGAGACTTCCTCTACTTAAAATGCAGTGGTAGGTGCCAACCTCGTTGTATTTGGCTTGTGTAAGTTGAAGAACCCCTGAAAAAAGCGAAGGGCCACTGGACCACGAGCCGAATAATTTTATCCTAAATAACCATTGGTTTCTTCGGCAGGTTCATCTCTACCTAAAAGACGGCCCTGTTCCATTCAGATTTCCTTTCCTTGCTATAGATACCATTTCGGAGCATACTTCCCGGCAAACCTTAAAACAGCCTACCAGAGTATATGGGGGTTTGCCAGTAAACTTTGCCCGTTCATCCAGGGGCATTCTGCTGCTCCACAGATAAACTAGCCCTAAAATTTCCCAGAGCTTCAAATTACAGTGAAAGCTCCCGCTCGAATCAAATTAATGGTATAATTCGTTCCCCTTTCTTACTGATCAAACAGACTGACTTTTCATTTTCCTGCAGCTCCATATCGGATGTTTCCTCTACTAAATCGTAAGACCTATCGTCAGGCTACCGTTTCTGCACTATGCATCACTTCAGTATAAAACTCTCGATACCACATTTTCAAGCGTATGCTGAAGTAGGAACAAAAAATGAAGGCAGTAATCACGGTTCGTTTTTAGGGGACTTGATGAGCCAGTTTCGTCAAAGAAATTAGCTTGCATGATAATGTATTTAGCTTTTGTACAAATAAATTCAATGCTGCGTTCTTTTAGTTCAAAGTGGTCACCAAACTCATATGACAGGGGTTTAACGGTCCCATCGAGAGTAGTACACATTGACTCAGATTGCCTAAGTTGAGTGCTACGGGTTGATAATTAGAGAAATAAGGTGGGTTCACTGGAACAATTTTATTTGTATGGTGACGCAGTTTTATCCGTGCTCATTTCAGCACGCTAGCAGACGAAAGCGCTGAACAACTATACCTTAGAGCCTCTTCAAGACTGCTTGTTAACCTAACCGTTTTATTGAGAAAAGCAGGCGACAAGCGAACGGATGACAGTTAATGGAACAGAAACTTGAGGTCTGGAGGGCCATTCCCTACATCAAGGGAGTCTCTGAGGTTGTTTCCCGACTTGTACAACAGACCAAAGTAGGCATACTCCACCGATCTAAAGCCACAATTCGCCGTCGTTCGATGCAATACAAGGACGCGCTGCCACTAACCGAAACCTCAGCAGATTTCTCCAAAATAAGTTGCAACGAGAGGGACTGCAATTACGTTGGGGAAACTAAGCGGAACTTGCAGACTCACCTACAGGAGCACGAATCGGCAGCTCTGAGACTAGACCCAAACTCTCAGCCAGCAACGCACGCGGGAGAAACTGGCCCTACTTTCGATCTTCAGGAAACCACCAGCTTAGGCTGGGGCTACTCAAAGATGGAGCAGCTAACGCTTAAAGCGCGAATTTCAGACGCAAACTCCAGAAACGGGCTTCTTGATACTTTTGCAGCTTAGAAAGTTACGTGTTATTAAGAAAACGAAGCACAGGGCAAGGCGGCGACGAAGAATCCAAGGCAGTGGTCATAGCAGGCTAAGTTTATGGAGGGGGCCTGGCCGCTACGACCTTCTGATCCGTTTCAGTAGAATGAGACAAGGAGTGGGACGCAAGTGGTACGATAGTTTATTTTGTACAGCACTATCGCAGAAGAGGTTGGCGGAAGTTGACTGCCAGACGAGGGTTCAACTTATATACCTCTTAACGCGGATCCTACAAAAACGCAGAATTCAACTATTAAAAGTGGTCTAAAGCGTCTTACAGGGAAGAAGCAAATATCGGAAGATATTGCCAAGGCCCTTAGACAAACTGAACCGACCATAGCTAAAATCTATGTATTACCTAAGGTTTACAAATCCGAAGTGCCATTGCGACCGATAGTATCAATGATTGGTGCACCCAATTATAAAAGTTCTAAGTTGCTTTCCACAAGTTACATCCATTGACAAGGGATTGTGAAACCTCTATCGAAAACTCTGTAGAATTTCCGAACAAATTGCGAGGACTCCAGATTGCAGAAGATGAAATAATGGTATCTTTCGATGTTGTCTCTCTTTTCACATTCATACCAATAGATTTGGCAGGGCGATACACAATAGAATATCTGCAGTCTTATGACATGGATGTTTCTGTATCTGCCTTACTGAAACTCTTGAATCTATGCCTGGAAACGAATTTTTCCTTCTCACAAGGATGCTACAAACAGCTAAAGGAAGCCCCTATGTGTTCACCCATCTCCAGCTTCTTTGCTGAAGTAACTTTGCAAAATAAGAAGCTACAGCCTCACCAATAGTTAACCCAAAATTATGGGTACGCTTATTCTCCTCGTAGTCCAGTTTGTTCAAAATTTCTGTTGAACCTCCTTTGTCCACAGGTAGGATGACGATATTTTTATCGGTTTTAAAGTTTTTAATGCCTTCTTCTCTTCACGTGATATGGTTGAAAAAGGATTTCGGTTCCTTAAGGCATGTTCAGTGCTATTCCGTATTGTTAAACGACCTTACCACTAGTTAACCTCAAATTATGGGTACGCTATGTGGATGCCAAATTTGTTATCGTTAAATAGGATCAACTAGAAAGGCTGCATAGCATTATAAACTCAACATTACCAGGTATCACCTTCACGCTCGAAAGAGAAGTTGACAATAAACTCCCATTTCTTGACGTCCTCGTACAGCGAAATACTGACGGGACATTTCAAACATCGATTTACCGCAAGGAAGTTTATGCGGAAATTATCCTGCATTACCAGAGCAAGCACCCTGTTGCTCACAATCGGAGTACTGTTAACAACCCTGCTCAATCGAGCTATAAAGCACTGTTCTGCAAATGAACTCTACCAAAACGAACTCAGTTATTTATTCAAACTATTTTGCAGAAATGGTTATCCAAGAGAATTTATACGTTGATGCATGAAAAAACAGGAGTTAAAAGAAAAAGAAAAAGACAAGAAAATAGATTGTTCCATTCAAGTGCCCAAATCAAAGAACTGGCGAACACTTCCATACACCAAGAACGTGTCTGAACTCGTTGAAAGGCACCTGCGGAAACATCAAATCAAAGTGGCACACAAACCAACGACTTCACTACGAAATCAGCTTGTACACCCTAAGGATAGGGTTGGCTATTTAGATAAAAAAGAAGTCGTATACAAGATACCATGTAACAGCTGCAATGCGATGTACTGTGGTCAGACAGGAAAGTCAGCCTCCACGCACATTACATGAACATCAATTAGCAGTAAGGAAGCGAGACCACTTGTCTTAAGTTGCTATGCATACGCTAGAAACTGGACACAAAGTTGCTTGGGACAAATCCCGCATTGTTGCCTCCTGTCCATCTAAGAAAGGGCGAGAATTTTTAGAGGCCATTTTCTCAGATAACTGACACATCGAATTGGACCATGCGTACGGCAATCTGAAAGAAAGCGAGAAGAGACGAGAGCCAATCTTAGTGGAAATACACCCCAAATGACAACCATTGACAAGAATGACTAAACGATATAAAATTTTCCGCAAGGTGTTAAATTTTAACTGTTTTCGGCACACTAACCACAAGTCTGACGACGACCTGGGGTACCAGCGTCGAAACTTTACATAATACAATTACCTATTGTTAACCAAAGAACGTCTTTGCTTCAATATATATATATATATATATATATATATATATATATATATATATATATATATATATATATATATATATAAGGGAAAAAGGGAAACGCCAATATGCAGAAGCTGGACCTCATTAATGGTGCCATCATTATTGAAGCTGTGATTTTGACAAAGAGTCTAGCCGCTACGTCCTACTGGCCCGCAGAATTGAGACGCCAGTTTGGCAAGTTTCGGCAAAAAATTATTGGAGAGGGTTTGGGAGAAGTAGGCGGCAGGATGAGGTCATGTTCGGCACCGTGAGGGCGTCATCCAGAGTATCCCACGTTGGGAGTCATCACAGCGTCTTAAGTGGAGTCATGTATTAGTCAGCCTTGCAGGTGACTGGCCGGTTAGGACGGCCAAGATTGCATGCAATTGGTGTGCATGCGCAGGTAGTCACACGAGGTTCAACGGGGAAACTTGTGCCCGAAGTTGAGCCACTGCAACAGTATATAATTTATTTAAAACGTTACATGCAGAAGAAGACCGTCGCATGACAAAAACTTTGAGATAGATATGGATAACACCGCGAACCTTGGAAGCGTTATACCTCGATGTCTGGAACCCAAAGATCATTAATTGTTACATCAAAACTAAAGGAACAAGTCTGAATTAAGACACTTGGCAGCAAAAATACTCATCCGAAATTTATCTTACGCTATGTTTTACGGCTGTGGCCTATGAAATTAAATGTCTGTGTATCCTTTACACTACTTTTGAGTTAATTTTTCAGAAACAAACACGTCACTGATGTCTTGGTATGCTCCACTTAAATGTTGACCTTCTAATGGCACTGGCGTTTATCAAAACTTTGTTTACATTGATGCATTGCTGCACACAATAACAAACGAGAATTACATTAACTTGAATTATTTATGAGAAAAATAATAACCATTGTATAAACAGCAAGTAAATACAGCAGAAATATTTACGGGTTCTGCACAGTGTTTGGTGCATAAAGCTACCTTTCATCATCAAAAAATCAGGAAAACACATTAACCCACTGAATATTAGTTTATAATTGTTGTGATTTGGCCCTGCAACGCCGCGCACGAATATCTCCTAGCTGACAATGCAGCAGACGGCTATGTTTTACTGTCTTGCAATTCTAAGTGTAGACTGTAGTTTTTTCTAAAATTTTCATCTACAGATTCAGTTCTGCCTTCATTTGAGTAAAAATCACGAAAACATTAAATGAATTCTAGAAATATTATTTATGTAACTTGAAACAGCGTAGCTGCTATCAGTGGTTAAATGTCTAGCCTAAATGGGCAGAAAAACGCCCTCCTATGAGGGCCTAAGCGCTAGTCTTATTTATGTTTCGGTGTAATTTAACTCACATAAAACGTTCTACTAACAATATTTTAGCGGTATTAAATTGTTTATCGGCAGAGTGAAAAGATATCGCTGCACAGTGATGCTTCTATGCTCAAGGGAAGTATTCCTTACAGCAGCTGGCCTACTGATTGCTTATTTAGGGAGTGAATTGTATAGTTGTGGAAGCGTGACCAGAGAGAAGACTAGACCAGCATCTATAAAGCCGATCAATAATTTGATGCCAATACGAGCATGGCATCCAGCTCATCCAAATGCAAGCACGACAAGGTCCATCTCTAGAACAAGGTAAGCTCATCATTTCTCATTCCTGCGTCACTTGCGACGGCAGAGGTGGTGCCCATACGACTTATCATCCAACGCACAGAAGGTTAACATGTAAACCGACAGTTCGACCGTCGTAGTCCGACGATGTCCATAGTATGCTCCATGGGAAAGTGGAGCAGGGACCGTGACTTGCGCGTGAGTTAGTTTAAAGTGATAGTAGACTTGCGCTGCATCTACCGCACTCTCTCCTCCTCCCCCACCTGAGCCCGGTGTCAAGACAGAGTCAAGAAGACCGGAGGCGGGAGAGGACGCAGGTGGCTGGCGCGGCTGGGTCCCCTAAGTCCTAGCTGCCTTTAGGCGTGCCACCACACCTCCCATGTTCGGCATTTGTTATGGGAGCGCAACCCAAATAACGCCTGCCGTGCCCTAATGTGGCCCCCGTGTTGGTCCAACGCATCTACCACGTGGCCCGTTTATGGGGGCACAACATGTAAACCACCTAGCTGAACACAAACTATTCCTGCCCATGGGTGCCAAAATTGAAACATACACACATTTCTATAACATCCTACTCCTGCCCTCTGGTAGTGAGCGGACGAAAGGGAATAGTTACGGTATTTTCTACATGGCCAACGGGAATAAAGGATTTAGGTTCCTGCGGTGATGAGGCGACTGCGATCTCCTCTAAAAGACGTGATAACTCATCATACACGAGAGAAGTGAATGTCATTGGTTCAGATATAATCAGAAGGTAGGTGAAAAAGGTGGTTATAAGATTTTTATACAATTTTAAAGTAGTTAAGGTACTTAGAACGTATGACCGTGCAAAAAATACAGTACCATAGAATGTGGTACGTTAGTACAAATTAGAATCAACCACTAAATAATGTAAAAATAGTTCGCTTTATAACGAAAATTGAACGACACTTATGCAACATGGGAACCGGAAATACGATAAAAATACGATTGCACAACACAGAAAGCGATCCCAGTACGCAATAGTACGAACATGAAATAGGGCATATGGTAAATAACGATGCTGAATTTAATGGAAGCGGTAGCGGAGACAAGGTTGACCGTCAGTATAGGACGCGAATTCTGAAAAAAGGGACCAAAAAAAAACAAAAGCATCAATGAAAACAACCATAGGAGAGGCAACTGGAGTTTCGTCAGTTACATCCCTGTATTTGCTTTCATCTGTTACACCATGTATTCAATTTTACTAGTCCCTATAACCCTGACCTGTCAATCAAGGTGGCTCCTTGCTGATATTTTGTCGTGTTTAGTTGTCTTAATGTGTCGTATATTACTGCACATTGCGTTTACCGGCTCTTCCATCTTTGATATCCACATGGATATCATCGACGAACTTTGAGGTTGATCAACAGACCCAACAAGAAATCGTTAATTACCCCCACGACATTTAACAATTTTTTTCTACAAGGTTCACCGTATGCAGCACAGCAGGTTATCGCAGGGACGGAGACTCACGCTGGATTATGGTGAGAGTATACTTGCACTGTATCCACCTCACTCTCGGTTCCACTGCCCCTTCTGGGCTGCATCAGTTCACTATATTTTATGCGTTAAAGACTATACCGAAAGCTTTTTTGGCAGGACAAGAAGCAGGAGAAGGACTTCTAGTGAAAATTAGGGCCAAAAACTTTCGAAGCCTGAGGACGGTTTAAGAACGCTGAAGCTACATTTTCAGAAGACCTCTATTGAGAGATTGAGAAGCATTTTATTTTCATTATTTATTTAATCACTTAATTGATTATTTACATTCAGTCCGCAGTTTGCAGCAAAAAGGTTTTCCATGCACTGTGTGGTGAATACATATAAATAAATGACGAGAGAATAAATGGCTTTACATTAAACAGGAAGAGTATAATGAGGACCATTTTAATCCCCGTTTGCGTATTTCATTTAGTTGACACGCCCGATACGGTCACAGAAACTGTGATAGGTATGGTTAATTTATTGATGTACTGAATGAAGCTAACCGGAAGCTACGGGGAATTTTGTAAAAGGGCTTCGCAGTTATTGATTCAGAGGGAAGAGTCAAATAACGTCATTCAGAATTCGACCATCCAATTTTTTTCACCTCTAGGAACTGTCTTTGGATGTGGTATGGACTTAAATAGGCACAACGAAAACTTCCTCTCCAAAAGAAAGGTTGGCAGCAGAAGAGAGATTTCGAAAGAAGGGTCTTAAGATGACTATATCTTTCGTAATAAAAGCGTGAAAAATAACGCAAAGACGATAAAGCAGAAGAGAAAGTGTGCTGATGTCTATAAATTGCCAGCAACTTAAAATTTGAATTTATAAACAACTTTGTGAATCTTATTAAGAAGGCTGTAGACACCTCTGAAATGAACCTCATTTTTTCATAGGGAGGTGACTGACAATACTTTCGGCAAATTGGAACCCATTGGGTGATCGTAAATCATCAGCCTGAAGCAAGAAGTGGTGATTGAGATAACCTGGAATCTCAAAGCAGTCTGGAATTAGGAGAGAAGAATTTTAATTGCCAGACTGGACTGACTGAGTACGCAACGCATGCGTGACAAGAACTTTGAAGCAAGGGCCCCCCAAAACGGGCCGCGTGGTAGATGCTCTGGACCAACAGGGGGCACGTTGGGTTCGGCAAGTGTTATTTTTCTGGGATTCTGTCATAACAATTGCCGAAGATGTGGACGTGCGTGCCCAACATGGGCACGCGTAGGTGCAAGCCTATGCCACACCTCACTCTCCCATTCCTTGTGAGGTGCTTCATCTGTGCCGACCCCGCCTCCGGTCTTCTTGACTATGTCTTGACACCATGCACAGGCGGCTAAGGGAAGAGCGAGTGCGGTAGATGCAGTGCAAGTCTACTATCACTTAAAAGTAATTTGCGCACAAGTTTCCGTTCTTGCACTACCCTTCTGTGGAGCATGCGGTGCATATCGTCGGATTACGACGGTCGAACTGACTCCAGTAAGTAACTCGGCGTGAAGTGGATGGACAAACTCTTATAGAAGCTGATCAGCTAATTGCTCGGCCATGGTGAACTGATGTCCTGATATTATCATAGCAACTAATAAGACATCTTCAAGACCATAACCAGGAGATCATTCGGAGTTTACGTTAAAAAATGAGCAGGAAAATTAATCGGTGAACATTTTAAATGCAGACATCTATAAATCTCCAGCGTAGCGTTGTGTGCAATAGGAACATTAAGGACGAAGATAATGAACAATTTTATATATTTTACTGGAACCAGTTTTTATTATGAAGTGAGAATGAGTGATATGAGGACAGAGTAATGCCACGGGACTTGATAAAGTTACCACAGGAGAAAGAATGTCAAAATATCCAGACATAGAAGCGGATGTAGTCGGAGCACACAGTGGACTGGTTTCTGGTCATTAAGCAAAATATCATTCCCAAGAAGCATGCAGAGACATGACCCTTCTCATCTTTGAGGAAGTGGAGATGTGTTTCTTTGTTACTATGATGACCAACAACAATATCGTCAAAATACTTGTCTTATAGGTACGCGTTGGGTGATCTCAGTTCGGTAGTATCGATCGAAAAATGGTAAGAATGACAAAACGGACCCTTGGATCACTGATTCGATTTCCGATTGCCATCCTGCACCATTTATGTATGGAACAGAATGTGCGTACGCACGTCAATAAACCCTCCAGCTATGAGAGCCGTTTTAAGATGTTTTCTTATCGAGACGGGGGCGTAAAGCGAAGGAGTAATTAAGAAATGTATATGCGTACGCCCGGCAAGCCCCATGCAGATCCTTTATAAAAGAATAAACCAAAATAATCACGGTGTCCAAGTGCGGATCAATTTGTAAGCAAAAGGGAGGATGTAGGACCACAGAAATTTGCTTATTTAGGGATATGGGCGTATCGTCTGTTTCGCAAACGTTCAGCCATCTTAAACTCCCTTACGGATATCTAATAAGCTGTGCTTATACAAATGTTATCTGAGAAGAGCAGGACTTAAAGAATAATGGTGAGAAACCATCTGGCCTGTCAGCTTTTAAACCATAAATCCTTTGGAAATGTTCCACCACTGTATTCACGAACACATGACGATTGGATTCATTAAAAATGGGGTCAAAATGTTTATTTAGTGAATCTAAAGGAGTACTACCATGTGTCAGTAGCCAGTAGGACGCTTAAGATCCCCCCAAATTTAAGGAGAGGAAAGAGGGCAGGCAGAGACGAAAGAGAAGGAAAAAGGATGACTAACGTTAAGTCTGCTAGCAAGCTCCTTTTTATTAGAAAAGAAATTTCTTTAAGACTGTGACGCTGACCTACTGTGGTAGGACGCCTTAGGCGCTTGAGACATACTGAATACATTCTGTCTGGACTATCCAAAGTACTTTCAAGGTACAAACTACCATGGCTTTAAAAGCCCAAGGCAGCCAAAACATGCTTTAAGCTTAGTTAGTTTAAGAAAAGTAGCAATAGTGCAATTGATAGGACTCTGGAGAAAACGGTGTTTTTGTGCAGAAGTTTCACGAATCGCAATTTCCCTCTTGGATGTGACAAACAGTGTGCACTTTAAAGTTGAGTGGGTGTTAGGAAGGCCTTATAACACACAATGGCCAGAACCAGAGAGCCGAGTTCTATTTAACAGGAAGAACCTTGGAGTTTTTTTAGTAAAATACTGCAAAGGGAGGGGGATCTGCATGCACGTTGAAGAAAACCAGGACTTTAAAGCCTAAAAATGTTACAGGTGAAGGTTGGTCCGGTTGAAATCACCGCAAAATAGAAGAAGATACTCGCAGGACAACGAATAATTCGGCCATTCTGAAGGCACACAAGTACCAGAGTGTGTCATCACGACATTAAGGTATCAATGTCGAGTGTACTACCACGAAAGCTGGTAAATCTCCTATAAACCGTACCGTACGCAGTGATGTAAACTCTCAACGCAAATAGTTAATGTAAGCGCATGCATGAAAATTCCGAAATATCACGTCCGGTTCAGTGATCATTTCTGTGTTGGAAGGGTTAATGGTTGCCATAGAAGCCCGACACAGTTACCGGATAGTTTTGATTTTTTAGGAGGTTGTTGAAGATGACGAAGGAAACTCATATAGTTGTATTTTTTGAAGGAAACGAAGATCAAATTTCAGGAAAGGTTCACTTCGAGTTTTAAAAAACCAGGTAGCTTTCAAGCTATCTCTGACTACCGAGAGCAGCCAGTATAATTACACCAGCCAGATTTGAAACTGAGAAATTAAAGATGATTCCACACCTTGACAGAAAATAGTGTCTAAGATCAGTTAGCGATCCTAAACGAGAAAATATTAGGCCAAGAATCACTATATTTTCAGGACAGGAGATGATTCTGGCAAAACGCCAAACATTATAAAATGCTAGTTTACCTAGAGATTGGCCTAATTTCTCTAACAAAATAACCTTTTTTACAGCAGCTGGAATAAAATTAAAAGATTAATTTTGTTCGTGAATATATTCAATATTACTAGGCGGAAAGGTGCTCAACGGAAGAACATCGTCTCAAAATTGCGTCTCTGACTTGTGATTTTGTCCGATATGCATCGTCGTTTTAGTTTTAAGACATTAGTTGTTTAATTGGAAGGTCCAAACAAGAATATGACTTAATATTCTCGGGGTTCCTGTTCACATATTCCGCGTCTTCAGAGTGCCTTGCAAGGCAAAGGGACGAACGTTTCTGGAAGAACTTTCACCAACAACCCCCAAATGTCTCGTTTACTAAACGGTAAGTCGAGAACCATTCATAACAGAATGGGAAACTCAGAGTTCGGTACAAATACTGTCCTGTCCATTTTCTGTAACGTTCTCACAAAATTGCTTAAGTGACTGCCAACACCAGACTGTCCTAAGCGCAACCATCCAGGTGGATGTCAAATATTATAGAATGTGTTTTGGTTTGGAATCTCATTGGTACAAAAATGACAATACAGTGTCATGATTTACATTCAAAATCAATCATATTTTGCCAAAAATGGCATGACAACGGTTTCTCTGCCCATTTACCCTAATCGCCCGACCTAACATCCTGCAACTTTTTATTCCCAAGAGCACTCAAACACTTAGTGAAATCGTTTTCAGAAGGTAGAAGAGGTTAAGAAAAATAAACTGAAGTACGTAACGGCATTAGTTTAGAAGAATATAAAAAGAATATTTAAAGCAGTATAAAAACATGAATTAATGGACAGCAGTTTGCAGGGTATTTCTCCAGCGAAAACCCTCTTTATTTCTATTAAAAAACCACCATTTGTTGGCAAGTATTTCTTTGAGTAAATGCTCTAATTCAAAGCACAGAATTTGCATATGATTCTTTAGCACTGGAAATTAATTTACACAAGCAAGATTTACCATAGCCACCTTCGCCATCTTATTACTTGATTCTCTGGAAGAGGCAATATGTGTAATATGTATATCAAGGCCCTTCGCTCATCTTTCCCTCAATTAACCCGCCTCGCCGTAGTGAAATCATTGCTGCTCCAAATTCAGAACTGTTTGCACACATTCGGTCGGAAGAAAGTCTACAGAAGCCATGCAGTGGTAAAAGAAATGTGTGTATGGGCAAACATTTACACGAGGAATTCGTGGCATGTCGATTAACTCATGATGGGACAGAATGAAACAGACTTGACAGTGTGTGTAAGAATTGTACCACATTTGTCCGGATATTATTGACGAAGATCAGCCGCATCGTGGCAGTTCGATTATGAATCGCGATCTAGCAGTGACAGTAAAAAAAGCTAGTACCCTTATTAGACTCTATGTGGTAAAAACGTGATAGATGCGTTGAACCAAACACGGGGACCACATCAGGGCGCGGCAGGCGTTATTCGGCTTGCCCTCCCAAGACAAATGCCGAACATGGGAGGGGGGGTGGTGGCACGCCCAGGGGCGGCTCCGGCCGCGCCAGCCACCTGCACCCTCTCCCATCTCCGGTCTTCTTGACTCTGCCTTGACACCGGACATAGGTTTGGGAGGAGGAGAGAGTGCGGTAGATGCAGCACAAGTCAACTATCACTTTAAAGTAAATAACGCGCAAGTCACCATCCCTGCACCATCCTTCTGTGGAGCATACGATGGATATCGTCGGACTACGACGGTCGAACTGTCATGTGGTAAATAAACAAGTAAACGCAATTTAACCTTGCCACTCAAGTGGGTATTTTCCCATCAGTGTGCACTTAATCATCTCTACTTCTGCGAAAGGTACGAGAGTTTCTGTCGGCTCAATAGATGTATCATTTCAGGGCGTACTGGAATTCCGCACAGTATTCATGTCATTCGAAGGTCACAGAAATCAGGACAACATCATGTCGCAGAACGGTTTCACCTCTATAAGGTGCATGCATGAATCATCAAGAAATGTGCAAGTTACCTGATGACATCTAACACCTCAATGCCGGACTTACGTGGGAAGTCCACCCACGCTGCCACGTAGGCAATAGTACGTCCAGATGGCTGCTCACTCATGCGGCCTGCTATCAGCCTACAAATTCCCGCAAAATTATTATTTTCACCGCGCATGACTTGGCTATGCCATGACTACTGCTTGAAGTCAATCGATTCTGTACCCTACGCCAATTGGCCGCGGGCAGACGCAACTCAGGCGCACGCTCTTTGGTTAACCGCAAGGATATGGTATGTAGTCGGGTTCAGCAGCAGATAACCCTCGGTACGTGTCGTACGGGAGATTTTTTAAAATGTAAGTAGGCGTTTGTCATGTAAGTTCTTGCCCGGATTAGGGTAAGGCTTGGGTACCTGTGTCCTAAGGCCCTATCCGTTTAACTCCTATTACATCCTTCCCGTAAGAAACCTGTTGCTGACCCCGACTACATACCATATCCTTGACGGTTACAGTGTTCTGGCACCCGTCCCGCTGTTGCTCGGGCGTCTGTCCTCGTCCGGCTGCAAACTTCCTCCAAAATTCTATCCAGTCAGTCGGTACAGAAAACAAGACTCCATCTACCGGCGTCCCACTTCTGAGCTTTCTAGTCAGGAGTATGTAGAGTTGATCTATGTCTTTAACAGCCGAGAGGAAGACGCAGGAATATGTACAGTTCTGGAGTTTAACACAAGACCCTCAGTACTTTTATCCGTGGAAGTGAACAGCAGCTGTGTACCACTCGAGAGATGGGAAGCATATGGTTTATGATCAAACGGACTGGGCGAGTTAATGGCCGAAAACGCAGCGCTGTAGCGACGCAAGTCGAGTTGTCTTAGAGTACTAAAGGCACCTGTTAAAAAAGCGCGACAAAACCACTCATATATACTCACGACAACATACGTAACTGGTTGGTTCTTTCTCACGCAGCGGAAATCGAGAGCCATACTATATGAATTCACATCGTTAGTGGTTAGGTCCATGTATACACAATATTGCCCCAACATCGTCCATTCCCCCCACTTAGTTAATTGCCCGGCTCGGACAGTGGCTGCAGCCTCAGAATGGGAAAAGAGCCTGAGATCGGTGGATCAGCGTCTTTCCCTCACTATAAACAAGCTGACGCACTTGAAATTGTCACGGTGCGCTGCGAGCCAAGCTGCGGTGCGTGTTTGTGAGGAGTGGTTGGTGAGTCGGGCTGCAGTTGCTCCTTCTCTATAAGAATTCCACTCGGCTGGCTCTGAGCCAGGTGTGGCGGCTCCGGCCGCGCCAGCCAACTGCGCTCGCTCCCACCTCCAGTCATCTTGACGCGTTCATGACACCAGACATAGAGGGAGAGTGTATGGTGGCTGCAGTAGAGGAAAGCACACGCAAGTCCCCGTCCCTGCCCCACCATGCCGTGCTGTCGAATCAGACAGGCAAACTTTGATAGGCCGAATGTTGTCGTTATTTGCTCGTTATTGACGTACATGTTGGCTTATCATAAAGGAGCTTTGCACAATGCCACTGCATACTGTCGCGTGATTTTAGCGGTACAGGTGTGAGTGCCTTACTTGAGTTCACACTTGGGTCTCGTTGACACATCCGGCTGGGATTTCGAAGGTTGCAATGACCATCCTAGTGTCTTTTTACCTGTCCCAAGCACTTATTAACATTCTATTTCAAGTAAATGAAAGCAGAAACTCGCAAGAACGTGATGCTTCACTTTTTGTCGCCAGATTATTGCTTGACCAGGGTACCAATCAGTGACCGCTCTTAGGAAATCTTAACAAGGGTTCTGAAATGTGTTTTTTATTAGAAATTATTACTTAATTGGCGTTGCAACAGTGATTACCGCGTAGCAGTATCTCATAGTATTTCAGTTACGGCAGGCTGATTTTTCAGTGAACTTCTTTGTGATTGGCTGATAAAACTTCATTTGAGAACAAAGGACTACTTAGGGTCAATAACCGAAAGTATAAAATGCTTACCTAATTTTTGAACTTAATTTTCGAGTGGAAATGAGTACAGATTTTGGGTTGTAAGAGCAATAGTTGTGCAGTGCCCGTTATTGAATGCACTTCGGTTGAGCCAATTACCTAAAAGAGCTCTGACAAAAATGACTACTGAAGTAGTATGCAGTTTTTCTATTCATGCATTCGTTTAAAGAAAATTATACACTTCTCTGCGATATTAAAAAGACGTCATATAAGGCTCATAAAATTCTTCGGTGTATGTGAAAATGTCCTGTTCTTTGTAGAATGAGTGAATAGACTGCTACTAATCGAGCTGTATGAATGGGTATTTCAAGGTCATGAAAAACTCAAAATTATTTAGTTTCGAAACCGAACTATTCCCATTTTCGTGTATGCAATTTCTAATGTAAGGTGCTAAAGGATGATTACAAAAAGATACTTTGTGTGTATGTTTTTGATATAATACATTTGGATTTACACGGGAATTGAAATGCTGTTGGGTGTATTCATTTCTTGAGTGTGGATTTTGCAGGCCGTCGGAATGAAGCTTGATTTGAATACATTGGAATGTCTTGGGATTATGCTGCATTCTAAGCAATATAACAATCCAACCTACTTGCGTATTTATAATCGAAAACAAACTTCAGAATTTTGGTTAACGTTTCGCAAGACAGGCAAAGTATTTTATATCTATGAATAAGCTGATAATAGTTAACTCAAAATCATCTTCCTAAAAAATAAGTTAAGAGCTAGTGTTGTGATATGCACGGAAGCTGCCATCTGCCTCTAATAGAAAATTCCATGTGTTTGGAAAATAAGCCAAGTTATCATTTAGAAAAGTACTTCGATCATTCCACTGACTGCACGCTTTATAGCATAGTCGAATCCATCTTAGCTTCTGACAGTGTGCGTTAATCAGATGCCCTCTGTCTTTGGGGTCATGGCATTGTCAGGTCAACGACCCCACGCGTAGACTGCTGTATGCGGGTACCGCGCAGCCTGCGGTAACCACGACCAGTCACCGATGTTGGGTACTTACGCCATACACCGATCGATCTATTAACGTGACAAGGACAATTGGCTGAGCTGAGTAGATCACGCACATGCACACACACGACAGTTCCACCGTCGTATTCTGACGATGTCCACCGTATGCTCCATTGAAGGGTGATGCAGGGACGGTGATTTGCACGTGCTTTAGTTTAAAGGGATAGTAGACTTGCGCTGCATCTACCGCACTCTCTCCTAGTCCCCACCTGAGCCCGGTGTCATGACAGAGTCAAGAAGACCGGAGATAGCTGGCGCGGCCGGAGCCGCTCCTGGGCGTACCACCAAACCTGGTTCGGATCCCACGGAGTGAGAGTGCCATAAAGGCCACATTAAGAAGGAGTTATCCGAGTTATACCTTCAGTTGGCAACCTTCCAAACCACGGCTTTTAGCACACCGTGATAGTTTCAAGCGCGTCAGATTGTGTATAGTGAGGAATATGCGCTGAGCCGTCGACCTCACTCCCTCCCCCACCCCCACAATCAAACCACTGTCCGAGCCAGTCAGTTGTCTGATGCGGAAGTTAGTGGAGCTGCTGGTGACCTTGTCTAAGTGTATTACGTACATGACCTGGCTCCCCCAAGCACAAGCACCGGGATTTCACACAACATGGGGTTGAATGGCTTACATCTCACATGTGTAAGATAGCCAGAGGTCACGTTAAGAAGGAGTCATCGCAGCCGGACTCTCAGACCACCAGTCAGCCACTCCATACAACACACATTGAACTGACTGCGAGGTCTGAGCATAATTGTTAGTTGGCGGCCTTCAAAACCACGGCGTTTATCGTTACCGCACTCTCTCCTCCTCCCCCACCTGAGCCCGGTGTCATGACAGAGTCAAGAAGACCGGAGATGGGAGAGGGCGCAGGTAGCAAGCGCGGCTGGAGCCGCCCCTGGGCGTACCACCACACCTGGCTCGGATCCCACGAAGTGGGAGTGCCATAAAGGCCACATTTAAAAGGAGCCATTGCAGGCTGACTCTCAGTCCGCCAGTCATCCACTCTAAACAAAACACACATTGGGCTGACCACGCGGTCCGAGCTATCCCGTCAGTTGGCAACATTCCAAGCCACGGCTTTTAGCGCACCGTGATAGTTTCAAGCGCGTCAGATTGTTTATAGTGAGGAAAATGCGCTGACGGGTCGGCCTACCCATCTTCGCGCACAACAGCACGACCTGGCCCCTATAACGCACGCACCAGGATTTTCTTACTCAGGGGATATGGAGGAGCCATCGCCGTCTGACTCCCAGTCCACTGGTAAGCCAATGGACGCACACAGCACATACACTAGGCCGATGGCGTGAATTGGTGTAAGCGTCAGATTGACAGCCTTCCAAGCCACGGTATATAGGAAACCGTGATATTCACAGGTAGAGGATGATGGTGAGGGTGTTATCTATGTATTTTTTTAATTAGTGTGTGCTGATATGGCTTAGCCTCCAGTGGTTTACCACAGGTTGTCGTGGAGGCGCATGTGTCCTAATAGGCCCATGCGGTGTGTAAAGGTGCGGGATCAGTGTGCGAACTAGAGGCGGGTACGTCGACTGTATGTCGGTGCCCCAAGAACTGGTTCACCAGCCTCCGTGTGATGGATTCGCAGGTGACCAACCAGGCTGATGCGTGAGGTAAATGTGCGGTAGCAATGAGGACAGTTTAGGAGAGGGTCCCCATCATGATGGTGGTGGCGGCGGTGGCGGTGGTGGTGGTGGTGCAGGTAAGAAGTGATGATGATGATGGTGGGATTAATGGAATTGATACCAGGGGAGAGGGTGGGGGAGACCGAAGGAAGTTTGGCAGATTTTTACGTAGAATTTGAAATTGTGGGATTGTTGGTTCATTGCTTCCGAAGATGTCCGAACAGGCTGATTCGCGCACGGAAGGTGCGTTGACAGCGCGGGCATGTTGGCAGGGCCTGGGCATTGGCGGTGTTGGTCTGGGGCACTGGTGAATTTCATGTCGCTCTTTTGGTCTTGGTGGCGGCGATCCTGTTGGCTTCGTAGATTGCTGCCCCTGTCATCACTGTCCTTCTCCAAGCAGGTCGGTCTCGGGCGAGGTCCTCCAGGTCACCGGGTTGATCTGCAGTTGCTTCAGGGAAGTCTTCAGAGTGTCCTTGTAGCGTCGTACTTGACCCCCTTGTCGACGAGAAGCCATGGCGACATCTCCATAGAAGAGTCGTTTGGGTAGCCTTTCGTCATCCATCCGCACAAGGTGGCCGCTCCCCAGCGCAGTTGCAGTTGTTTCAGCCGAGCGAAAATGCTGAGAAATGCCTGTTCGTTACAAAATTTCCGTCTCCGGTATCCTGTCTTGCCATGTCAGTTTTAGTACTCTGCGAAGGCAGCTGAGGTGGAAGTGGTTGACCATTTCGCGCCTGCTTTTGCTAGATCGTCCACGATGCCACTCCATACAGCAGCGTCGGCAATATGACAGCTTTGTACATCTTGAGTTTAGTGCAAAGGTGAAGACCGTGTCAATGCAAGACCACGTTTTCCATGCGTCCAAAAGGCTTGGCTGGCTTTGGCCATCGGATGGGCGATCTCATCATCCACTTTGGTGCTGTGGGAGAGATTCCTGCCCAGGTACGTGAAGGTATCCACAGATTTCATTTGGGCGCCATTGACATTGATATGAGCTGCGGAGTAGGTGAAATTGGGCGGTGGCTGATGCATCACAACCGTCTTCTCAGTGTTGATGCAAAGACTAAAGTTGTCACAGCCGGCAGCGAATAGGTCCATTCTCCTTTGCATTTCCTCTTCTGTCGTTGCCTTGAGTGCGCAGTCATCAGCGAAGAGAAGTTCGTGGATGGTGGCTGTGGAGACACACGAGCGGAAGTGCATCCGACGTTTGTGGAGGAGTCGGTCGTCCATCCGGTAGGCGATGCGGATCCCGGGGCGTTCTTCACGGTTGGCGTCCGTTAGCATGGCAGAGAACATGAGATAAAGAAGGTAGGTGCAAGGACACAGATTTGCTTCACTCCGTTGGTCACTGTGAATGCTTCGGATACTGTCCCATTGTCAGTGACGAACCATGTGCGTGAACCGCTCAAGATAGTCGAATTTCTGCAGGACTTTCCACAGTCCGTCTCGATTTACAATGTCAAAGGCTTTCGTCAGATCCACAAAGGTAGTGCATTGGTAAGTTCGCATCTCCTGGCACTTCTCTTGTAGCTGGCGGGCGGCATAGATCATATCGGTTGTTCCGCGGTGTCGGCGGAAACCACATTGGCTTTCCGGGAGCAGACCCTGCTCTATGTGACCGTTCAGACGATTCAAAAAGGATAAGGTGAAGATCTTCCCGGTGATGTTGAACAACGAGTTACCTCTGTTGTTTTCACAGATTTGCCGGTTCCCCTTCCAATTTTAGAAATGGACGAGGGTCACGTCTTTGAAATCCTGGGAACTTGTCCTTGGCGCCACATCTCCTGGAAGAGTGTTGTGAGTTCTGCCATCAGCCGGGGCCCACTGTGCTAGTCGACTTCCAGTGGGATTGCGTCGGATCCCGGTGCTTTACCGCTGGAAATCTGCTGCACGGCTCGGATGGTTTCTGGTGGGGAAGCCGACAGATTTAGGTCATTGTTCGTGTCCACTTGAGGGAGCCGGTCAATGGCAGCATCGGAGATGGCTGATGCTCAATTAAGGACACTTCTGAAGTGCTCGGCGCGGCCTAACAGAATTTGCGATTTCTCTGTCAGCAGTGTTGTGCCATCAGAGCTGATCAGTGGTGCGGTGCCCTTGCTACACGGGCCGTAGATGGCCTTGATGGCTTCGCAAATGTTTGTCATTTCATTGCGGTCCGCATACCCCTGGATTTCCTCAGCCTTTCGGATCATCCAGGTGTCCTGCATTTCCCGCAGCCGTTGGTGTACAAGGCGCCGGCATCTCAAGAAGGCTGCTTTGGTGGTGTCAGTCTGAAGGTCCTTGCAGGCCTTTGTGTAGTCCTGTTGACGTCGGCGTGATTGTCGTCAAACCAGTCCTGGTGTTGATGGCGTGCGCGTCCGAGCACTTCGAGGGCGGTGGAATGGATAACATTTCGCAGTTGTCACCATCGTGTCTTTATGGTGGCGTTATTATATTTAGCATGCAGGTTTTCCCGTTTCTCTGTTATTTGGTTGCTGGAATAAAACAGTGAGCAGGCCAATTAAACAAAATAGTATTTTACCTGGCGGTCACTTACCATGGGGCCTTCGTCGGGGTTGAAGTCAGAGGCTCATCTGGGAGATGAGAGGCGGTCATCCGTCCAACCATCGGCATCGCGGATCGCCTTGGTCACCAGCACGTCCTTTCAATCTCGCCTCCGGACGAGAACATTGTCGAGCAGCTCCGAGTACCGTGGCCGAGGGTGCATCTACGTGGCCTTCTCCTGCGTCGGAAGGCGGAAGAGGATGTTGGTCAACAGGAGACGGTGTTCCGCACAGTTTCGCAGCAGAAAAAGGCCGTTATCGTTACAGCTATCGAGACAGTGGGGACCCAGCACTCCCTGTCAGGCAGCGTGGTCTGTCCCGACGTGGGCGTTGAAGGCACCAAGGACAATTAACTTGTCCGCTTTCGGCACAGTCGCCAGCAGGGCGTGCATGTCCTCGTAGAATTTGTCCTTCGCCGCATCAGAGCTCGTCATTGGGGGAGCGTTGGCGCTCATGATGGTGGCAAAGTTCTTTCCCCGAAGAGGCAGGTGGAGGATCATCAGGCAAAAATGGATACCCTGTGGCAGACAGGACAGACGTCCCACGATGTCGTTCCGGACGGCAAAGGCAACACCAGCGTCGCGTCACTCTGATTTGGCCGGCCGCTCCAGAAGAAGGTGTAGCCGGCACACAACTCCTCTAGTTCAGAGAATGGGGTCCCGCTGAGAGGAGAAATATTCAACTTGTAGCGCGCCAGTTCCCGAGCTACTAGCATCGTTCCCTGTTCTGGCCAGTTGCTCCTAGGATTGTCTAGGGGTAAAGAACATTCCAGGCTGCCAGTGAGAGTGGACTCACCCGATCAGCCTGGAGGGTATGGCTTGGGGATGGGGACGGGGGTATTGTTGTTTGTTTGAGTTCTACGATCTGCGAACTGCGAGCCACTGCCAGCTGTAGAAGACGTGATAACCAGTATTTGTTTAGGGCCATTTTCTAGCCCCTTCTTCCATGAGGAGGCAAACAGTGCTGTCCCTAAATAAGGCTGCTCGGACATCCCAGACGGCTGCCGAACTCCACTATGGGTCATGGTGGGATAGCGACCCGAGTTAGCCTGGGCCGCCTACGGGGTTGTTGTCACCCCCATCGTAGGCTTTTTTTTAAAAGGGGGGGGGGAGGTGGGAAGTTCAGGAGACAGATATGCCGGGTGTGGAGACACACACAACACCGGAGACCCTCACCTGGTTTAGCCCACCGTCGTGACGTTTGCCCGGGGTGTGGGCGCTGGAAAGAACCTACTTTCGAGGAGCTATTGGTGAGAGTTGTATACCAGTCAGAGGCGGCCACATGAGAGTATGCTCTATCAGTGTGACTTTGACGTCAACAGTACCTTCCATTAACTTAAATGCAAAAGACGCACAATTCATACTACATCGGCAAATGACAGTTAAACAAATAAGTATTTGTATTTAACGTCAGGTTACAGGCAATATACAAATAGATATACAGTGTGGATCAGGCTGGCAGTGAAAAACTCCTGAACAAATATAATTATCGGATTTCTACCTAACTTAATGTTATTCAGTAGACAGAACTGCTGCCCATGTGATGATAGCCGTTCGCAGCGGGGAATGGTTAGCACGAATGCAATGTGTTTACAGTCTCTCTGCCTTTTTAAGGAACTGGGATGCTGCACCAGACAAATGTGCATCCGCAGACGCTGAAGATTTAAACGGTTGCGGGCTGCAAAAACAGTACCAACACCCTCAAGATAAGACCTGAGACCAAGCTCGGATGACGCGCACTGCTTCGATCCGAAAGATATATTCGACATGTTGACACCCAGAATTTGTGGAAGTTGTTCTGAATGCAGAAAGCTAGTTGCATGCCTTTCTGTGGTTAAAGTTTGAAGCTCAGGTTTCGAAATGCCTACCGCGAGTTACCCGCGGTCTCCTAGATCGCCAGACAGACAGCGCGTGGCCCGCAGACTGGGTGCTGTACTGTACGCATTGTCTACTTTTTCTTAGGGTATGTTTACTACTCCCTCGTTCTCTCGTCCACCGGCATGGCTCAGCTGGCAAGCTTTTTGGAAGCAGTGACTGTTAAGGGGCGGTCTACATGTGCCATAGACATGACCTGGTCCTCGTAGCACTGCCGGGATTTTGCTGGTGTGACTCAGACATCAGTTGGAAAAGAGTGTGTCATAAAAACCCTTATTGAGACATTCCCATTTAAGCGTGGCTGTCAATAGTGAGTTATCTCTTCATTTAGTGGCCTTCCAAACCACGACTCTAGGCGCATGGTGATGCGTCCAATAAGCGTTGGTTTTCTGCTAGCACTGAATGTGCTGGTTTGGGGTAGGTATGGGTTCCCCAGTGACAGCCTTACTCCTTCTTCCGAGCGCCAGTCGACTGTCTGACTTTCCCTCTGTCATCTGGTGATGACAACACATGCACTGGAAGACAGGCAGCAAAGAACTCGTCTACGCGTGCCTCACACGACTTTGTCCCCACTTCACGTATCTGCGAACACCATAGAATATGCTTCTCGGCTGCTTGAGATGCGCAAACACATCTTTCATTTTATTGAAATGGGTGCGCAACGGCCTAACTGGCGTTTCGTTTACTGGCCCCTCCTCAGAGAACAGAGTGAGTTCGCTCTGTGATGCATGGATGTTCCTACTTATTACAGGGCTTCCAATGAGTTAGACCGAGATTTTTTATCAATTACTTGACTGTTGGAATAAGGATGGAGGTCAGATTCAACTTACCGAACACGTTATGTATTCGCTCACAACGAACAGTCAACCTCTGGCATCTCCAAATATTAAAATAACCAGAAATGTTGAAAGAAATTCGAAGACCACGGTTGCCGTCCCAGTTGAGTTGTTGTCAAATAAAAAAAATACACACAGGTGGACAGGTGTGGCACACCTGGGATTGGGTATAACTGGCTGATGGCGGCTAATAAGCCAAAAACGGCCATTCCGGTCTCCCTTGTCTTTGTCGGTTCCACTTTGTCAACATACATATATATATATATATGTTTGTCACCATCTGTCCTGTCGCGCCACTTCACTTTCTCCTCTGTTCATTTCGTCTGACGACGGGTTGGTGTCACCAACTTGAAAATTTACGAGTAATACTCCATTTCCCGAAGAGCATTTTTATTTTCATTATACCATCTCGGGATGCAAACCACCTCTGTTATTCAACATATTTATGGGCGTCAAACGCTTATCCTTACCAGACGTTGGGAGAAATTCGCACAGGGACAGGCGACGACTTACGAACAACTAAATTTCCTCCACCGCTGTCGCGATCGCGGTATCCTTCCGAAGTCACTTCGATTGAAGCCCACTCTACCCAATGAGACTGGAAGACAACTCGCACGCAAATATGGATTCCGCGTTTTGAGTGCTGTTATATCCGACGTCCACCATCGTATTTGCCGCTTCGAAGCCACAATTGCCGACCTTAAAAACCGCTGCTTCTCATGTCTATCCGGTAACCTATTCGACGGAGTACTACAAAGGATACTTGCCACCACCAAGGACGCCAGAATGAAGAAACGATCAAACCTACAAGGGAAACTCAAATCTCTTCTCCGTTCTACAAATGAAAACAGCATGCCAACGAAGGTTGTTAACCTCTCCAAAAGGATTCTAACATCCGCTGAAATAAACTTATCTAAAGGAATAAAATTCAGCCATGCCGATGCTACACCGACAAACTTCCTAGCCAATCTTGAAGCCCTTCTGCTGACCTCCACCGTCCCCGAGGACATACGTGCGGACATACGTAGCTGCGCCACTGGTCTCCTTCGGAAAAGGAAACATCATCAAACCTAAGCAATCGAGGAAGCGAAGGGATTGAAATCACTGAAAAGAGATGAAAGTATAGTCATTATGCCTGCTGACAAAGGTGGCGCAACTGTTATCATGGACAAGACCGACTACGTCAACAAGGCAAACCAGATCTTCAATGAAAGGGAAGCGTACACCCCACTTGATGCGGACCCAACGAAAAACAGGCAGCTGCTGTAAAGAAGAAAGTGAACGAACTTTCTCGATTGAAACTCATTAGCCCCGAGGACTCCAGACATACGACCCTCAGTGACCCCGTATCGCACTTGCATATGGCCTTCCAAAGGTGCACAAACCAAATGCACCATTGAGGATCATAGTACCGTTTATTGGATCCCCGACTTACAATCTTGCCAAATGGCTATACAGGAAACTAAAGCACCTCAGTGATGGATCACAATAAAGCGTAAGAAACTTGCAGGCATTCCTACAGAAAATGCAAGGAGTTCAAGTAAGTCCTGACGAATGTATTGTATCGTTCGACGTTGTTTCTCCGTTTTTCACTGTACCGCATGACTTGACAATTGACAGCATAGAGCGATGTCTAGATCAAAATTCTATCGGCATTCCAAAGCAGCACGTTTCAGACATGCTTAAGCTCTGCCTTATGAACTATTGTCAATTAGATGGCAAATACTATCAACAAGTTTAGGGCACCCCAATGGGCTCTCCAATATCGGGGCTACTTGCCGAATTAGTCTTACAGCGACTAGAAGAAGGCGTCTTACAACGTTTTAAACCAAAGATGTGGCTCCGATACGTAGATGACACTTTTGTTATCATAAAGACTTGTGACATTGAGCAATTGCACCAGAGTCTGAATGGGGTCTTCCCAACTATACAATTTACACGCGAAGCTGCAACAAGAGATACACTACCATTCCTAGACGTGAACATACAACGCCTCAGTGATGGTGGACTCGCAACAAGCGTCCACCGAAAGGACTCTACTGCAGAAATCGTGCTTAACTATGCAAGTAACCACCCTGCGGCCCACAAAAGAAGCTGTGTTCGCACCCTTTCCATCGGGCTTTCCGCTATTGCAGCAGCGATGACCTTCTTAAGAAAGAACTATCGTATTTGTATCAGTTCTTCCGGTCCAATGGATACCCAACGAGCTTCGTGAAAAATTGTCTTCGACGCCAGAGACAAACGCAGAACCTTGCTTCTAATGGAGATATAGTGCCACGGAAATTTTATTCCTTACCTTAAATGCAAGGTGTTTCCGAAACAATCTCTCGACAATTAAGTCACTTTGGCATCTCTGTCGCCCACAAGCCTGCGTCCTCCATACGCGCAACCCTATGCAGAGTAAAGGAACCCCTACCAAAAGAACAATTAAGCAATGTCATTTACCGCATACCGTGCGCCAACTGCCCTTCTGTTTACATTGGCCATACAGGCCGACGTCTTGGGACTCGCATCAACGAACATTAGCTAGCCATTCGCCGACGTGACCCCTTATCACTCGTGTTTGCGCACTCCCTTGAATGCGACCATCGCTTCAATTGGGACGGTACCGACGTGATCGCCATGGCCAACACCAAACAAGCTCGAGAATTCCTCGAAGCTTGGCACTCTAGCACAGCTAGCATTAACCGCCACGTTGACCTACATGCTCATTACGAAGGATTACGTGCACGATTTACTAACGAGTGCCAATCCCATAGTAACGACTGCTAATCCTTGCGGCTTTTAATTTCACTTGTCGCCAACCCCACCTCACACATGGTGAACCGCAATTAAACATTCCGACACCTCTAACCGACGCAGTGACCCCTAAATCCAACCCGGAACCACGATCGATAATCTAGCCGGTTGTAGTTACTCGCCACCCACCTCCCCCTCCCAAACAAGCCAATGTAATTGTTCTCTCCTCACCTCCCCCGTCCCAAAACATGCCCCGATTATTGGCCACCCACCACCCACTCACACCAGATGTTTGTTTGTCACCATCTGTCCTGTCGCGCCACTTCACTTTCTCCTCTGTTCATTTCGTCTGACGACGGGTTGGTGTCACCTACTTGAAAATTTACGAGTAAAACTCCATTTCCCGAAGAGCATTTTTCTTTTCCATTATATATGGAATGGAACCGACAAAGACAAGGGAGACCGGAATGGCCATTTCTGGCTTATTAGCCGTCATCAGCCAGTCATACCCAATCCCAAGTGTGGCACACCTGGGATTCGAACCCGCGACCTTTGGTATTTGAGTCGAACGCTCTACCATTGAGCCACGGGCTCGTTGTTTTTGTCGGTTGTGATCGGGAATATGATGATAGTGTGGGGCTCACCGATCTGCTTAAGGAACATGCATGTTCCGTTGTGCCCTGGAGCTCAGACTAGAGCCCTCGCAGGCAGTCGCATAGCGACGTGTAGCATATGATGGAATGGAACCGACAAAGACAAGGGAGACCGGAATGGCCATTTCTGGCTTATTAGCCGTCATCAGCCAGTCATACCCAATCCCAAGTGTGGCACACCTGGGATTCGAACCCGCGACCTTTGGTATTTGAGTCGAACGCTCTACCATTGAGCCACGGGCTCGTTGTTTTGTCGGTTGTGATCGGGAATATGATGATAGTGTGGGGCTCACCGATCTGCTTAAGGAACATGCATGTTCCGTTGTGCCCTGGAGCTCAGACTAGAGCCCTCGCAGGCGGTCGCATAGCGACGTGTAGCATATGATGGAATGGAACCGACAAAGACAAGGGAGACCGGAATGGCCATTTCTGGCTTATTGCCGTCATCAGCCAGTCATACCCAATCCCAAGTGTGGCACACCTGGGATTCGAACCCGCGACCTTTGGTATTTGAGTCGAACGCTCTACCATTGAGCCACGGGCTCGTTGTTTTTGTCGGTTGTGATCGGGAATATGATGATAGTGTGGGGCTCACCGATCTGCTTAAGGAACATGCATGTTCCGTTGTGCCCTGGAGCTCAGACTAGAGCCCTCGCAGGCAGTCACATAGCGACGTGTAGCATATGATGGAATGGAACCGACAAAGACAAGGGAGACCGGAATGGCCATTTCTGGCTTATTAGCCGTCATCAGCCAGTCATACCCAATCCCAAGTGTGGCACACCTGGGATTCGAACCCGCGACCTTTGGTATTTGAGTCGAACGCTCTACCATTGAGCCACGGGCTCGTTGTTTTTTTGTCGGTTGTGATCGGGAATATGATGATAGTGTGGGGCTCACCGATCTGCTTAAGGAACATGCATGTTCCGTTGTGCCCTGGAGCTCAGACTAGAGCCCTCGCAGGCGGTCGCATAGCGACGTGTAGCATATGATGGAATGGAACCGACAAAGACAAGGGAGACCGGAATGGCCATTTCTGGCTTATTAGCCGTCATCAGCCAGTCATACCCAATCCCAAGTGTGGCACACCTGGGATTCGAACCCGCGACCTTTGGTATTTGAGTCGAACGCTCTACCATTGAGCCACGGGCTCGTTGTTTTTGTCGGTTGTGATCGGGAATATGATGATAGTGTGGGGCTCACCGATCTGCTTAAGGAACATGCATGTTCCGTTGTGCCCTGGAGCTCAGACTAGAGCCCTCGCAGGCGGTCGCATAGCGACGTGTAGCATATGATGGAATGGAACCGACAAAGACAAGGGGAGACCGGAATGGCCATTTCGGCTTATTACCGTCATCAGCCAGTCATACCCAATCCCAAGTGTGGCACACCTGGGATTCGAACCCGCGACCTTTGGTATTTGAGTCGAACGCTCTACCATTGAGCCACGGGCTCGTTGTTTTGTCGGTTGTGATCGGGAATATGATGATAGTGTGGGGCTCACCAATCTGCTTAAGGAACATGCATGTTCCGTTGTGCCCCTGGAGCTCAGACTAGAGCCCTCGCAGGCGGTCGCATAGCGACGTGTAGCATATGATGGAATGGAACCGACAAAGACAAGGGAGACCGGAATGGCCTGGTTGGTCACCTGAGAATCCATCGCACGGAGGCTGGGAATCCGACATACAGTCGCCGCGCTCGCCTTCACTGCCCTCACTGCTCCCGCACTTTAACATACCCCATGGGCCTATCAGGACACATGCGCCTCCACGACAACCTGTGGTAAACCACCGGAGGCTAAGCTAACTCAGCACACACTACCTACACCAATGCATCGACAACACCCTCACAATCACCATTTACCAGAGTATATCACGGTTTCCTAGAAACCGTGGCTGGGAAGTCTGCCAATCTAACGCTTCCACCAGACCACGCCGTCGGCTCAGTGTATGTGCTGTGTGTGTCGAGTGGCTGACCAGTGGACTGGGAGTCAGACGGCGATGGCTCCTCCATATCCCCTGAGTTTGTGAATCCTGGTGTGTGCGTTATGGGGGCCAGTTCGTGCTGTGGCGCGCGAAGACGGGTACACGGTATGGTTTATCGGCACTCCATCTGCGGGTTGCTACGCTGGCGAGTTGGTGAGTTGAACCCTGTGAGAGTGCTTAATCGTCAGAGTTTTCTGCTAGCGTGAATGCTCGCATCGAGTCAAAGAGCGAGTGATGTTGAATGGCTTCGAAAGGAAAAGACGTACCCTTTGAAGTGCAGACTGATGATGCAAAGTGGAATCTGCTGTATGGTGCAAGAACAATGGCAAGAGAGTGAACAACAAACTGCCGAGTAGATGGAAGCCTCTGAAAATAAAAACATAAGTCAGCATTGAATTTCCCCTCTCCAGCAGGCCAGCAAGTGCACGAGCGAAACTTGAAGAAATCGTACGAAATGGCACAGTTGTTGTTGCTGTTGTCTTTCACTGTTTCTATGAGTCGAAACGCAGTGACTATAGACTGACGGCACTAGCGACCGACATCTTTCACGGTGCGCTTAAAGCCATGGCTTGGAAGGTTGCCAACTGACGGCATAACGCGGACCGCGTGGTCAGCCCAATGTGTGTTTTGTGTGGAGTGGCTGACTGGCAGACTGAGAGTCAGGCTGCAATGGCTCCTTCTTAATGTGTCCTTTATGGCCCTCCGATTACATGGGATCCGAGCCAGGCGTGGTGGTACGCCCAGGGATGACTCCGGCCGCGCCAGCCACCTGCACCCTCGCCCATCTCCGGTCTTCTTGACTCTGTCATGACACTGGGCTCAGGTGGGGGAGGAGGAGAGAGTGCAGTAACTGCAGCGCAAGGCTACTTTCACTTTAAACTAATTCACGCGCAAGTCGCCGTCCCTGCACCACCTGGTGTTGTCGTCATCTGTACGGCAGTCCACGTCATCGGTTTCCATTGTCCAATTGGAGGACTCGCGCGTTCGCATTACGTTGAGTTCTAATCCATGCCTGCAATGATGCCTATATAGGCTCATAATTCAGGGTTTATTTGGTCAGTTCTCCGTCTCTACCCTTCAGCGTTCCGAAAGGCTAAGGCCTCTCTAGTGTTGAAACAACCTTTATTCGGCAGCGAGAGAATGTTTATTTCCTCATTGTTCGGTATGCGCATTCATGCAGGTCTATAATCTCCTACCTGTCTCTCCCTTGTAGTTTGATTACCAGGAACCGCACCGAATATACTAGATAAGTAGTGATCTCTGGTAACGTGAGCAAACATCGTTCTGGTGCAACGGAACTGCTGGTGACACTGATCGTCAGGGTACGATGAACCCTAGTTTCCGTCAGACATGCAGTTTTATTATATATTATAAATATAATAAAAAATTCACCTCCAAATCATCTGACTCCATTTCCTGCATTTAATAATTTCAGAAATTATTTCCTTGATTATTCTTTTAAGTCCGTATACCAGAAACTGCATAGAGAACGTTGGGGGACCCACTGAGGAGCCAAACCCCTCGTTGCTGCGTCACGCAGCAGCAGAAACATCGGTGAAACACGTGTCTGGGCTTTTAGCTATTATCTTTGTTGGAAGTACGGTATTATATCTGTGCCATATAAGATTCATACTACTTGTAGTACTACTTGTTTGTAGAATAAGCATTACCGTGGTTATTCCATAGTGTTTGATTGTCTTCGACTCAAACGTTCATTGAAATTTCGGGTCGGACCCTAAAAACGTCATGTCCGAATCATCGGACTACATGTCCTTTACATAATAATTTCAGAAATTATTTCCTTGATATATATATATATATATATATATATATATATATATATATAGATTTGTCTTGGCAGTTAAAGCCATAGCCAGAACCTCGTCAGCACGACCTCCGTGTCCAGTTTCAAATTGGAAGGGAATAAGTTCTACGCCAGCTGAGAGGATATTATATTCTGAGCAGAATACTCTAAGAATACGCACACACACAGAGAAAGAGCCCGGAGAGCAACATCGCGAGTTGCGCAGTCAGCAGAGCGAGGAAACGCCTAACTTGACCTTGAATGTGATTGGTTAATTTGGATAGCTGTTATTGCCCGGGAAACAGTTCATCGCGCGCTATTAAGCGCAAAAGGCGCAGCCTTGCAACAGACGGCCACAGTAGGGCACATTAAGACATTCTTTGATTTATCGTTTTTGCTGAAATATCCTATGAGTAGGCCTTTTTTTCAGTCGTTTGTGGAACGGGCGATAAGATTTGCTTTAGGGTGAACAATAAGCAAAAAATATTAGGCTCATCACAAGCAATAACTCTCTTCCAGGGTAAGGGGCGTTTACTGAGAGCCAGCACGCTGACGTATGCAAAGTACCCTGATTTTAACATTGTAAACAAACTTCAGCCAAAAATTTATATTGGAATCCTTGCTGGCAGTGTATTTTAATGGTGATGGTGATGCGAATTATGACTCTCTGGGTAGCTCGTTTACGGAAGGATAATAATCGGAGATGAAAGCAATGCGTTAGCTGGCGAAATTTCCGGAACCGAGCAGAATAGAAAGGCGAAAGACATATAGAGGGTGAGTTTTAACCGCTACTGTACACTAAGTAGGCTGTGGTGATAAAACTCACGGTTCCCGGTGGGGACGTAGTAACTCAGTTGGCTAGAGCGTTTGATGTATTAAGGCCCTCCCCTTGATGGCGTGGGTGCGAATCCCATCGAGACAGCCAAAGTTTTCACAAGTGGGTCGAATAAAAAAGCTTTTCATCGTGTTGTACTTAAACAGGCCTGCCAACTTGGCTGGCTAATCTGTGCTTTCTCATTTGACTGGGGCATACAGACTGTGGTCATTTAAGTCAAGATATATACCCGCGTACGTTCCTCAAGAGCATAGCATTATGCGCTGATTACAGACTGATCTCTCATTGGCCAGTACAAAAAACGTTGACGACTCACACCTCTGAGACGGGTCGTGCCGTCAATTTTCCAGTCGATAACATGTGTGCGCAGGGTGAGCAAATAAGGTAAGTGGCACTTACACATTGCTAAATATCCACACAACCGGTCTTTCAACATTTTGTCAGCGTACAGAGCCCTATGTAGACGCATATACATACCCCAGCACATTTTTTTTCAGTTTTTTTTTATAAATTCCACACTGTTTGTCGTTAATTTAATAAACGATAGTATGCGGAACCCGAGCAAATAAGCGCATATTCCCTGTTCGTAAACAGTTTTTCCCTTCGATCACAGGTCTCCCTACAAAACGTTTCGGTTTCCATCCGGGGAACAAACCCATTACATAACTGTACCAACCTTGGAAGGAACCATAGAAATGACCCATGTTTGCATGATTGTCGTCTAGTTATACCAGTCAGAATCCTTTTTCAACCGTCCATCAGTAAACTGCATCTGCGAGCATTTGGCGGAATGACTGTCCACTTCGGTGCGTAAAAGATATCAGACAATCCGCATTATACAAAAACAGTGCGGCTACTTTGATATCGGTCAGGCTTATTTACTTTGGCTAAGTTCTCACCACTGAGCTCGAATTTTGAATCGTTCATGTGATCCATCGTACCATGAAATGCTAGGGGTGAATTAAATTTACACGCCCACGTGTTCATTTTCACCCCGCTCTATAAACCATCGTTGACTGCACCCTTCAATAGGCATAACTGTAGGTCCAGCTGAGAGATAACCTCGTCATCTTCCGACTGACTGCTTCCACGCTTGGAGTTCAAATGATCACGTAATTTTGCCACCGAAAGATCTTTGGGGTTGGCAGTTTTAGTCGTCATTATCTGAGTGAGCTTCCAATAAATGAGCGCGTTGTGTCTTCTGGCATATTATTGTACCATGCTACCTTGTTAAACGGTCATACAGACAATTAAATCACCACTGTGCTAGATCGCAATACAGCGTCAAAACACTCATAGGCATTCCTACAGAAAATGCAAGGCCTTAATGTAAGTCCTTAGGAATGTTTTATACAGTTCGACTTTGTTTTTCCGTTTCCCTCAATAACACATGGTCTTGCAACTGAGAGCATAGATTGACGTCTAGAAGAATAGCCTGTTAAATGTGCAACGCAGCGCGTTTTAGAAATGCCTAGGCTCTGCCTCAAGAATTCTTGTCAGTACGATGACAAGGGCAGCCCGATGTGCTACTTGCTAAACTCGTCCTACAGCGACTAAAAGATGTGGCTCCGCTACTTAAAGGACACATTCATCATCTTAATGATCTACAAAATTGAGCACTTTCACCAGAGTCTGAGTGAGGCACACTTTCGAGCACTGTGGCAACTGGAATGGCCACTTCAGGCTTATTAGCAGTCATCAGCCAGCCCTATCCAATTCCAACCGTTGTAGCACTCAAACCCCAAGGTGTAACGGGACAAGTGAGTTCCGTTACCGCCCGGCGAGGCTCCAATCTATCACTGATACTATTCACCAGGAAAACGAGCTCGTTTTTCAGTATTTAGAGTGTTCTTATTCTAGCCAACAAGTTGAAGGGATGATTATGACTTGCTGATGACGACTAATGATAGGTGAAATACCATTCACGATTATATATATACATGGCAAAGACGTTATACCGTACTTCCGACATAGATACTAGCTTAAAGCCCAGACACGTGTTTCACCGATGTTTCTGCTGCTGTGTGACACAGCACCTAGGGGTTCGGCTCCTCAGTGGGTACCCCAGCGTTCTCTATGCGGTCTCTGGTATATGGACTCCAGAGAATAATCGGGTATATAATTTCTGAAATTATTAAGTGCAGGACATGGAGTCAGATGATTCGGACATGCCTTTTTAGGGTCAGACGCAAAATTTCAATGAACATTTGGGTCGAAGGCAATCAACCACTGTGGAATAACCACGTAATGCCCATCCTACAAACAAGTTGTACTACAAGTAGTATGAATCTTATATGGCACATATATTATACCGTACTTCCGACATAGGTACTAGCTAAAAGCCTAGACACGTGTTTTGCCAATGTCTCTGCGGCTGCGTGACGCAGCAACGAGGGTTTCGGCTCCTCAGTGGGTACCCCAGAGTTCTCTATGCGGTTTCTGGTATATGGACTCCAGGGAAAAATCAAGGAAATAATCTCTGAAATTATTAAGTGCAGGACATGGAGTCAGATGATTCGGACATGACTTTTTAGGGACAGACCCGAAATTTCAATGAACATTTGGGTCGAAGACAATCAACCACTGTGGAATTAAAAAGTAATTCCCATTCCCAAAACAAGTAGTAATACAAGTATTATGAATCCTTTATGGCACATATATTATACCGTACTTCCGACACAGGTACTAGCTAAAAGCACAGACACGTGTTTCGCCGATGTTTCTGCTGCTGCGTGACGCAGCAACGAGGGGTTCGGCTCCTCAGTGGGTTCTCCCAGAGTTCTCTATGCGGTTTCTGGTATATGGACTCCAGAGAATAATCAAGTAAATAATTTCTGAAATTATTAAGTGTAAGACATGGAGTCAGACGATTCGGACATGATTTTTTAGGGTCAGACCCGAAATTTCAATGAACATTTGGGTAGAAGACAATCAACCACTGTGGAATAACCACGTAATGCCCATTCTTCTAACAAGTAGTCCTACACTTAATAATTTCGGAAATTATTTCCTTGATATATACAGGCATATATATGATAGTGTGGGGCTCACCTATCTGCT